>VZTY01000911.1:320-13802 GCA_013400935.1 Turnix velox | reverse complement strand
CCCGCGGGGCTGTGTTTCCCCGCACGGGGGGGAAAGGTGGGGGGGGGGGGAAGGGGCGGCTCTACCTACACTGCAGGGGATGTGGGGGGGGCAAAACACAAACTCATCAGACAACTGGAGCAGGAGGAAAAACAAAAAGTACATTATGATCCAGGCCACTTGCTCTTAATAGCAGACAAAGGGCAATTTTAAAATGCACGAGCTCTGGGCGACACCCTGGGCTCATTAATGACAAAGAAATGAAGGGGCTGGGGAGAACCGCACCCCCCAACCTTTGATCACTGGGCAGGGGAGACCAAGAACCATTTTGAGGTGCCCGAGCTGGAGGGTCCAACAGCCCTCAGAAAGGTCAGGGCAAAGCCAAACCCCATTAAACCAGGATGAAATCCAACCCGAGGCACGTGGCTTAGAAATAACAGAAACAAAAGCTGCCGGGGTGGAGAGAGGAACTGTGTGTTCTGGGCGGTCACACCTGAGTGACACCCTGGCATGGATCCAAAGAAAGCTGCGGGAGCTGGGGACACGGCGGTGGCTCCACCACTGGGACCATGCAGACAGCGTGTCCCCAGCCCAACAGTGCAGGGAGTGGGCACCGTGGCCCATGCTGCAGTGACACTGGGGATGCAAGGAGCGGGCACCGTGGCCCACACAGCTCTGGCCAGAGGGCTGGGGCCAGGCCACCCCCGGGGCCATGCCAAGGCTGGAAACACCTTTCTAGGAAGCTTCTGGCAGGAGTTAGTACAAACGGGGAGGTGACAAACTGGGGAGCTGTGTACATCTAGATGGAGGAATAATGGGGACAGCGGAGAAGAATCACGGGGGGAAAAAGGAGGTGGAGGGGCCCGAGCAGAGCTCAGTCACTCATGTCCATGTCCTCCTCGTGGTGGTCGTCCCCATTCACTTTGGACTCCCGGGACACGTCTCCGCTGCCCTTCTCGGCCCCAGCCTCCTTCACCTTGGGGGAGGACTCCTCCGCTATTTTCTTCTCCTCCTTCTTCTCCTTCTCGCTGTCATAGCCTTGTTCCTCTTCGTCGTAATCCCTTGTGACCTGCTTTGCCGGGATACAAAACAAAGGTAAAACTTGCCGGCAGAGGGCGGGGCGGGGCTGGGGCCGGGGCAGAGGAAGGGCCCGAGCCCTCGGGGGGGGATTTAAACATACTTTCACGTCTTTGTCGCTCTCGGATTTCCGCTCCCGATCCTTCTCCTTGTCTTTACTCTTCTTCTTCTTGCTCGTCGACCTCTCCCGCTCGTCTCGGCTCCTCTCCTTGTCTTTATCCTTCTTCTTCTCCTTTTTGTGCCTGCAGTGGGGACAGGAAGTAGAGGAATGAAAGCAGATGGCAACGGACCCCAAGCAGGACACGCAGCACATCCAAGCAGTTACTGCAGTGCAGCACAGAGCTAAAGGCACAATTGGCCACAGGCAACTCCAATACACCATTTGCTGTCAGAAAAATCGCCAGATTCCCCCATTTCCTGTCTCTGGACCAAATCCAACCCCCAAGGGCTAAGCAACGCCCACAAAGGGTGGCCTAAGGGAAGCCCACAAGGGAAGCCAGAGGAACACCAGGTTACCAGAGCATTTTATGAAGCAGCCCCTCCAGTTTGGTGGGGTCACGAAGTGCCCTGTGACTCCTGCAGAGACAAAGATCCAGACTCTGGGCTCTCCCCCTAGAACATCTCCTGCTTGGGCTGCTCAGAGCAGATGAAACTGTGCTAAACATGGCAGCAGGACCCAGGCTCTGAGGTTTCAGACAGCAGCCACACAGCCCCCAAACCACAACCTTTGAGCTCATCCCCCAATCCCCCATTTGTGTGTTCAGGGAGGGACTCACGGACCTCCTAGGAGATGGAGAGCGGGACATCTTCCTCTTGGGAGAGCGAGGTTTTTTAGGGGAGCGGGATCCACTCCTGCTTCTCCTACGGCGACGTTCCCTGTGGGACAGGCATCAAAGCTTTTTAAAGCCCATCAGCTGCTGGTACCCCTGTTTCACCTCCACCATCATGATACATTCCTAACTTGAAACAGACTAGGGATGCAAACAAACCAAACAGCCTGTTCCTGATAGCATTGCAAGCTCCTTCTGGAAATTCTCTTTTACAAAAGAGTGGCACTTATTTTGCACAGATTAATTCCACCAGGGTGCAGAGTCTACCCTCAAAGCATCCCACTCAGATACAGAACAAGCACAGACTGTTCTAAGCCCTAATGCTTTGAAATACCACCCGGAAATCACAGTATCAGGGAAAAAAATAAAAGTGAAGTGCAGTCTGTGCATGTCTAAAACATCTCCTCAGCTGGATCAGGGGCCTGTTGCACACAGGAACATCCTGTCTATGAGACAAAAGCAAAGCCCAAGGAGACATGTCCATCACTGTACCTGCTTGTGCTTCTCGATCGCCTGGTTGTGCTGTAGCTTTTGGGGGGAGTTTTAGAGCGTTTCTTCTCCTTCTCCTCCTTCTTTTTATCCCTTTTAGCAAAACACAGGTGGTAAGTTTACGTCATTTTCATACCAGTCAAGCAGCAAGCACTACATTCACTACTGCTACATGCAGAGAAATGAGTGAAGACAATTTTAAAAACACGCTATCTGATATAGTCAAGCATCAAAATGTAATAACTTCATTTGCAGCCAAGAGCAGGGATCTGCCAAGGCCCTCACCTGGTTTTGGATGTGCTCCTGGACCTTCTGCTTCTCTCTCTGGAGTGAGATCTTCTCCGCCTTGGGCTTTTTGATCGCCTCCTGCTTCTTGATTTTGAGTGGGACCTTCTCCTGGATCTGCTTCTGGATCTTCTGCCAGGACACAAAGTGCATGGGAGGGAAATACATGAGTTTTGACAAGATCATAAGAATCCTCTGCTCAGCTCCAAGGGTACTGTCCTGCACAATGATGTCTCACTGCCGTGGGGGCACCAAAGAGCCCCATCACTCTCTCTGGTCAGAACACCCCAACACACCTAATCTCCAAGTAAATCCCACCCTGGGAAACTTGTGTCCTAAATACCAGCTCTAAGCTGGATCTTCTGCACCTAATAGAAAGGAACGGCTCAGGAAGAAAACATCAATGGACACTAGAGAAGTCTCACTTTGAAGAACTGCTTTTAAAGGAGCTGTTTTTGTAGAGGAGACAAGCCAACTACCTGTGTCTTGAGGAAGAGGGTGTCCTTCTCCGCCTCGAGCGCGACCTTGACCTTGAATGCCTTCGTTTCTCATCTTTTTTGTCTGGAGTTACAAAGAAAAAGAAAAGTAAGGGTAAGACACATTAAAATCTCCAAGCCTCTGCTATTTTCAGAACATGAAAGCATCAAGTTGTACCTTTTATCATGGACTGGGCCAGAAGCCCACCTGAACTACCCACAGGGCTGTGGGGCTCACCCTTACCTGGCTCAATGGCAGCCGAGATGAGTGACTGTGCTTCTCGTACTCTCTTCATTGCTTCTTCTATTTCTTTACTGGAGGTATCTGATTTCAGACTGGGTGACACGAGGCCTGCAGCTACATGGTTCAACCTGGCAAATAAAGAATTTTAGAAACTTGGTGATGGGGAATCTGAGGAACAGCCCCCCCCCACAATGGTGGTCTGCAGCCTGTATGAAGCGACTGCTCTCCATGAGCCAGAATGGCAGTGGTTTGAAACTAGAGCAGGACAACATTAGGTGAGACATGAGGAAAAAGTTCTTCCCCATGAGAGAGGTGAGATGCTGGCCCAGGATGCCCAGAGAGGTGGTGGAGGCCCCATCAATGCCTTGAGACATCAAATTGCTGAGGCTCTGAGCAACCTCATCTAGATCTAGTGCAGGATGCCCCTGTCATTACAGGGGGTGTCTCCTGATGTCCTTAGAAGGGCCCTTCCAACCCAACAGTCCATGACTGATTCTCTAACTGCCTACTTCCAACAACACACACTTTCATCATTCAACTGCAAAGTTATCAACAGCTCAGGAATACATGACATGTGAAAACCTTCCCTATCCCTGGCCCCATGCCATCATCCTTTGACTAAAATCATTGTTTTTCTACACTGTTTGCTTTAAACTCCATCAGCTCCAAGAGGACAAAGAACAGGCACTGAATCCCAGAGATTCCCTAGATCAAGCAAATGGAACACAAACATCTGCAGACACTTACTTTGGATCCACTGTGCTCATAAGTTTTAGTAGTTGATCTGCTGCAAGAGACTGTGAGGGGGAAAGATAGAAACAAAACCCTGTTAGAAGAGAGCCAAGGTACATGTCCATATTAGGTTCTCACTGTCAATTTATGA
This sequence comes from Turnix velox, assembly GCA_013400935.1. Taxonomy (NCBI): domain Eukaryota; kingdom Metazoa; phylum Chordata; class Aves; order Charadriiformes; family Turnicidae; genus Turnix; species Turnix velox. The sequence goes on along the minus strand of VZTY01000911.1, from coordinate 9,539 downwards.
GAAATAATCAAGTCTCTTTGCTCTAAGAATACCACTGAAACACGTATTCACATACTGAACCCAAACAGCTTGCTGCAATCAGCTCACTTGAAGGATAAAGGAAATGATCTTACCAAATTTGTATTTTTCTAATATAAAAACATATAGGATGCTTTTTTGTTTTAAATTTGTTATTTCTTTATCTCCTCTATTTGCCTGTTATAACCGACAGCAAACATAAAGAGTGCTGAATGATGCAGGCATGAGGTTATTACTCTGTACAACATGTACTCTGAGCAGTATTTGGTTCTTACATCTTAAATATTAACTCAATATTCTGCTGTTACTTAATACTTAAGTCTTATTTCTTTCAGCTCAAAAGAGACTACAGTTTAATAAAGTCTCCTCAGTATTTTCATCAAATATTTTTTACAGCAGGTTCAGGACAGGTTCTCAGTCCCATAGTGACATGCATTTGAAACACTTTGTTACTATTCCCAAATTGGTTTTGGGCCTTTCCAGCATTTCATTTGACCCTCCTGCAGATATTAATTATTCCAAACAGGTGCTCAGAAAAATAAATGGCAGCTGTTAAATGGATTTTAGTAGAAAATCACTTCTAAAAGAGAAGGTAGGCTGAAAGTGAGTGTGTGTGCCCTACCTGAGAGTTGAGGTTTGCTCCAGGGAGGCCAAGAGCAGCGAGGGCAGGATCAAGTGTGGGAGCTCCCAGAGCAGCCAAAGGAACAGCCCCGATCTGTAACACACACAGATGTCAGGCACAGCCACATCCAGCTCACAACAAGCTCTTACACCCCACATTCCACACCATCAGACACCTGGAAACTTCAGAGAGCTCCCAGCCACAGGAGGGGACTTAGGTTCTCTTCATTCCCAAGTTTAGCATATGAAAGCTATTTTTTTCCTATAAATATTCTGAAGTGAAATTCTGCTTCCTCTGTACTCCAACCTTAGATGGAGAGGGAAGTAAAGTAAAGATTACTAGATTCAAAAAATAGTTTTAAATTAAATTCTTTTCTGGTGTTCAAATAAAAAATGACTGTCAGTTTCTGAGCCAACTGCCAGGTATCAAAAGCAACTCAGGACTGAAATGACCATGCTTTAGGTTAAAATACAGCCAAAGCCACTGACTTTGTGAGGGTGAACCACGGCTCTAATGTGGTTTCAGCTAATTTGATGTGCAGTCCCCAGTAACACGGCAAAGGAGCTGCTGCGAATGCTTCCAAGAAGGGTTTGGAAAAATTACCATTCAGCAGAATTTTCCATAAAATAGAGGTGTTAAACCAATCCTACCATTAATTGGACTAGGACCAGGCTGAGAATCAGTGACAGAACTAAAATAAAGATGCTTCATTGGCCATTTCCATTGTTTCTTCCTGCCCTTTCCTGGAGTTTGAAAGTTAAACTTCAGACTTTTTCCTTCACATCAGGTACAGAGACAATGAGCGTAGAGATCTCAGTAACTCAACAACAAGCTTTTGGGCAATCACAAATCCTACCAGAAGACACATGAAAAGCTAAGCAAAAGCTGAAGAAGCAGAGCTGAGAACTGCAGGATTAATGAAGATTTACTCCTATTAATTTCCCTCTTGCACTTTGATCCTCTGCTCTGCAAGGAGATGCACGCTTTGACCAGTTTTCCCATTGCTCATCCTTCACACAAACTCCTGTGTTTGCTAACAAGCAAATACAGGCCACGGTTTTTCCCCTCCGCTGTATCAAGGGAAGGAACCTCTGCAGCATGTCAACTTCTTCAGCTCCCAGAGTTTCAAATCAACAAGATCTCTGCTGCTTGTCAGATCTGTCTGTGAGTGCACAATGGATAAAAGAGGGATGAGTGAGATGGATTTAAACATGGAGCCCTGAGATTCCAGAAGCTTCTTATTAAGGAAATCAAAGCTTCCCATCTGGCAGCTCATCCCCATTCTGCCACAGCTACTGTCAGACAGCTGTAACCTTGTAGAAACCAACACTTTAGAGGAACAGCAATAGCACACGTTTGAAAAAAGCCAAGAGGAGGTAAATGAGAATGCAAGAGAAGACAGGGAACAGTGCCCCTTCCCTCCAGTCCTACCTGAGAGAGTGGGTTGGGTGTGGGCAGGAGTCCACCTCCGGGCAGCAGACCTGCCACGGCGTTGGCCGGAGCCAAGAGAGACAAAGCCTTAGTCTCATCAGGAATGACTCCTGCAGAGAAACAGTCTGGCATTAGAGCACATCCCAGCCCAGAGGCAGAAAATACACAAAAACACCCAGAAAATGTCTCCCTGATACACCACCTGAGTTTGCTGAAAGTACTTATGTTGGCTAAAATACAAAGCTCCATGTCTATTAATATTTATCATTAATTTTTTTGTTCAGAATGTGTGAAAATTTGACTGTTCCTTTTTTTTCTCTACAAATGGTTAAGTTTCTAGAGCAAAGAAATAGCACAATACACACTACTTTGTTGTTAACACTGCCAAGATTTCATCACCTGTACTCGATTTTTAAGTCATGAACCAAACGTAAGCAAGCACAGTCGGCTCTCCGGGGGTGTGCTCTCAACTTTCAAAAGCTGTTTTATGAACAACGACTCGAGTCGGCTGCTTCACTACAAAGCACACAGAAAAATCAAGATACACAAGACAAAAAAAGGTTGATTTAGGGGTTAATAATACGGTACAGTTCACTATCTTTTCTTTTACACCTACCATATCAATTTTGTCAAACTTAGAAGGTATGGAAATAAATTTTTTTTTTTTTTTTTGGCTGAATCAAGCGTAGGGCTTTTGCTGACTTGTGAAATGAGAGAAGTCTCTGCAGATCGTCACGTGGGCTGTGTGGCTGTGGCTGGCCAGGCACACACAAGGCTGCGGCACGTTCCTTACCTGTGCAGTAAAATGCAACTGTTCCCACACTGTGCCACGCTCACTGTAGCCCTCGAGTGCTGCTACACACTGCCACTGCAGGACAAACTTCTGGCCCAAAATCTTGCAGCCAACTAAGACAAGTGTCTTACTTCACTGCCTGCTCTGCATGGTAAATTTTCAGGGCCCTACTATGGAATGAGCCACAAGGGATTTTTTTTTTTTTTTTTTACTCTATCCAACAGCAAAAGCCCTATACAGATGGATTAATTTGTTAATGTGCCCAAGCCCCCAAAATGAGAGTTCAATAAAACAATTTTACTATATATTTGCAAATACCAGTAGTGTTTCTGTAATAGACATTAAGAAACTGCATCTCATCATAAAACATACAATATGTACAGGGCACTTAAGAGAAACTGGATAAGCTGCAGAAGAAAACTGTTGGGTGGTATTTTCAGCAGGGCCTGGTATATAGTTCAGGCTGAACCAGGGAAAAGAACTGTAAAACACAACAACAAAAAAGAAAAACCACTGTTAAATAAAGGTAATGGTTCCTTCCACCTATACTGAGAAGTGCCGATAACATAAACAAATGTATCATACACAGCACTGTTATCTGCTCCTCTCACTCAGCTGCCAGCAATTTAGATACCCAAAGTTATGGAGGGAGAGGGGGGGAAAAAGGTCATTTAGATAAAAGGGCATTAATGCATAAATATATTAACATACCTACAGAGAGATTAGGGGGTAATTTTGCATGCAAAATTATATCTCAGAGGATATTTCTATAAATTACAGCTAAACATTTCAAATTAGCGCAACTACAACATTTCTGGCATCTAAATATGAATCCTCAGGCTTACCCTGAGACCCCTCAGAGAAGATCTGCATCCATTAAAAAAAAATCATGCATCTGATCCTCTAATAGTTTCTTTTTTTTTTAAAAAAAGTATTTATAAATAAATAAAACTATAATTTTTAAAAAAGCAATGAGGCCCCTCACCAGTTAATTTTCATGCTTCAAGAGCTTTTTTTACTGCTGCTTTGTTAGAACCATGAAATACTGCATGAATGTGTAGAAATGAAAGAAAAAGAAACAGACAAAAGAAACAAACATTAACCAAAGAGCCTAAACATCCCCCCCAGCCACCTTTAATCTTAAAGACTTCCTTCCAAATGCAGGAATATCACAGTGAAAATGACAAATACTAAGCCTTACCGTAGCCTTTGTGTTTAGCTCTACAACACAAAGCAACAGCCAACAGCAAAATGTCTGAGAGTGCTAAAACTGGCAGACGCCTGGGCTATGGGGGAATTATTGCACTAGACAGACAATAAACATTTGCTTTAGTGACAGGCAATATTCACACAGAGTTATCACAGCAGAAAGGGGGAGATTGGAGGGCCTGGTTCAGCATGGAGGTTGAGCATTGCCCTGGCTTTTAGCATGACAGGGGTTTCACTGGGGCTTTAGAAACCTCACTGGACCCTGCTCAAACCCCTGGGTGAGTGTGGGTCTCAGCAACAGGAAGGTTTTCCTCCTCCAGTAGAGGGTTACAGACTATTGGCTGCAACAGGCTACATCCTTGTGCCAAAAACATCAAACTCATTAGCTGCTGGGACAGCACAGGAATAGCTCCTGGGGAATTCCTTCGTTAGACTGGTCCATTCTAATATTCTGCTTTACTGATTTTGTTTAGGCAATCTGAAACCAAGCCTATTGGGCAGGTTTCTCTGTGTGCCAGGTTTATCCACCATGGACCACAATGGACAAAGTCAGACTGACAAAGAGAAAACTGTTTTTATCCTTAGTGGAAGTCATCAGGCACTGTCCTTCTTGGCCACGGGCCCAGGAGAGTATCTGAGCAGTAACTCAGGCTTTAATTCAGAGACAAGATGCCTTTCAACTACCTAAACAGGCAGAAGCAGAAGCTGGAGGGCAGTTTGAGGTGGTGCTGGGCACTCTTAGAAAGCAGCACATCTCTGTCTAAGGGCATGCTGCAGAGTCCTACAGCCCAGAAATTAAACTTTTCACATCTTTAAGTTTGAGGAACATAGTAGAAGACAGCTCCCCAGGCCTCAAAAGGCAGCCTACAGCATTATATCTAGAGCATCAGTCTGAACCCAGGCCATGTACCAAATTCATTACTGTAGCATGACTTAACCTGCAGAGATTTCATTTATTTCGAGCCATCTGGGAAATCCCATTATTTCAGAAGTAAATCGAGAAACAGAACAATGGAAAATCAGTTACTTCTAAAGCAAGTCTAGAAGAGTTTAATAAGACTTCTGTAAGAAGAGGTGTCTTCTCAGCACTTTGTTTCTAAGGTAAGTTCCAAAAACCCTGCTCATTGCCTTTCAAATTACTGTAACACCCTAAAATGTAAAAATAAAAAGAAGAGAAAATGTAGTTAACAAGTGGTTACACCAGGAAAACACTTGGGGACTTGAGTGCTTGCTGGCCTTTAGTAAATGGCTAGAATCCCCTGTAGCTGCAGAGGACCCACTGTTTTTCAGTCATCTGGAAGGGCTTTGCATTTGCCTTCTCCACTACAAAAATCACACACACAAATAACAGAGAGAAGAGTTTATTATTTAGTGAAATTCTAATAAATATATAGCAAGGATGAACAAGAAAACTTGGAATAAAAAAAAAAAAAACAAACTAGTACCAGTGCCCATTTGGCACCTTGTGGAAGATCTCACTTGCAAATTTAAGTGTAGTTAACCAAACCCTTGGTATACTGGACCTCATAAGGAGTGCTCCCCGCCAGATGCGGTGGATCTCAAAGACACATCAATCTGCTCTCCCACACACTCGGGAAGGGAGAAACCATTCTCATCAAGAGATCTGTGCATATTTGAAAGTTGTAAACATTTAATTATTCAGGGGAAATTTCCTTAAAAACTTGTCCTGTTTGCATAAGTCTGATCTGGAAAATGTCTCCGTGAGACTGACAAAGAGCAAAATTAGCAAATAATTCTGCTTAAAACATTATATTCTATACTTATAGAGACATAAAACCAATAAAAGGCAAACTTCCCACTTTCATTTACTGCTATTAAAAAAAAGATTTAATCCATGGACCAATGGCAATATACCAAGGGTTTCAAAATGTTAACATCTTTGATGTTGGATATTTTACTAATCTTCATTTTGTGAGCTAATATTGGAATAAAACACCACTGAAGAGCGGCTTCAGAGACCATTAAACAAATGCACCAACCTTCTGCATAGGGAACCACTATCAGCGCTCTGTCAACGAATACAGTGTTAGTCAGGTGCTGGGCCACCACCGCAGAGTCGGGGTCCTGGAACTTTACAAAACACACTCGTGACGAAACGGGCAAAGGAGAGTCACTGCAAAAGGAAGGGAGAAAGAAATCACTCGGGAGGAAGCAAACCAGTCATTAGGGATCTCATAACTTCTATCATCTCCCCACTTTCACCACAGCAGGATGTCACTGTGTGCTTCCCTCTGCACTTCACATTTTATATCAACACCACTTTGCAACACTACAAACATGAAATGACACTGAATGAAGCCAACTCACTATAAAATTACAGAAACAGTCTCATTTTCTCATTTGTAACTGATGTTAACCTTACTCTGAAAACTACCCATGAAACAGAAGGAAAGAATAGTATCACATACAACTGTGTCCCCTCCCCTTCTCAGAAACAAAGCCAAAATCCAGAGGAAGAATCAATCCAGTAAAGGTTCAGAATGGGTTTCAAAGGTCCATACAGCCTGAAAATTGAATTAAACAGGTTTATAAACTGAAAAATTGGTGTGGAGACAATTGTGCAGCAGGCAAGGTAGAGCTGCCTCCAGAAGGTGAAAGCAGCAGCAAGTCCTAAAGCCTGGACTCCTGGGGACATGTGCTTTTCCCTTCTGCTCCAAGCACCAGAGGTAAGAGCTGACCTAAAGTGGTAACTCTAAAAAACACAAATTCTTCAAAGATTCACCTTCACCAACTATTCCCAGAAAGACCAGCTCTTGAAAACACATCCCATGGCCAGAACACTGGGGTTGGTGTGGGCTGGCCAAGACTCAAAGCACAGAAAGCACAGGGAGAGTTGTCAGAATTGGGGATAAACAAGAACTCTGACAACATCGAGACAGACAGACACACATCCAGGAGCTATTTTTGTTACTGCAAATGCCAAAACCTCTCTAACCTTCACCCCTGAGGAGCACTGCCTCAGCCCGAGTTAGACAAACTCGGATCTTTATCCTGAGATCTTCATACCTGAAATTTAACCTGATGTTAAAAAACAGATGAGAACCAGGGTCCTGAAGCTTTTAAACACTCAAATAAGAAACACCCACTTCACCAAACATCTCCCTGATCTAATAAACTGGGAAGTAACATGGTAGCAACATATGGTACAGGGAGAAAATGGAAACTTTTAGCTCTTTTGTATCTCTTTGCCAAAACATGCCCTTCCTTAAGACATTCCACAAAACCCCGAAAGTCCAGCAGCATTAGCAGGCAGCTCTTAGCAAAATCACATTAAGAAAATAGGAAAGAAAAGTTAATCCAGGAGTTACGGCACATCCAAGTTGCATATCAATCAAAGCTGTAAAAAAATGGAACCGTTTAAGACATAAATGCAATGCAGTAACCTTAGCTAGTCCTAAAAGCCCTGTGGTAACACAAAGCAGAGTGTTACAGGTCCGTAGCAGGTTTATGTACCCAAGCACATGATGCGTAGGTCAACTGAATCCACAAACCCAGCTGAAACATGCAAGACCACACTTATGCAGCTTGAGAATTCACGTACTTCATTTTAAAAAACATATTCTCAGTCCCTCTGAAATCCAAGCTGTGGCTGCCTGAAATTCATCCAGAACAGAATGTACCAAACAGTTAAAAAAAGCACCAATTATTCTAATTCAGAGATTGAGAAATTCACTAGCTCACTCCCAGACACTGAGACACAGGACTCGTTCCTGTGGTTGAACTCTGAGGAATGTGCCCAAATGTACCCAATCCTGAGGTAGTGGAGATGCTGAAACAGAGCAGAAATCCTCAACCTCCACATCACAGCCTCCAGCTGCTGGCACCAACACAGCTCTCTCATCTTGCAACTAGCATCAAAAACCTCAAACCTCATTTTTTAAGGGTATCTCTGCCACCTACACCAACATCATTACAGATGTAAAAGGATGGAGTGAATAGATTGTCTTCCCAAGAGATGTTCTCCAACATTGCCACGTCCAGTGGGTGGGAAGGAACAGAGTTAAACTTCCCCCCAGAACAGTACCCGAAAAAGAACCAACCCACACACTTCCCTTGGAAACAGAAGCTGCCATCCCTTGCTCAGCAGAGCAGCCACCAGCAGCAAGTCAAGCTGGTATTCTGAGTAGCCTTGTGTAATCGTCAGTGATGAGAGGCAAGTTTGGTGGGAAATGGAAGACTCTGAAGCAGCCTGAGCCCAAAGCTCTGAGCAGCCCAGCATGGACTCACAGCAGGAAGCCAAGCATTAATGGCTCTGCCATCTAAGGCTGATAGGTTGTACAGTAGACTTTTCTAAAATAAAAAACACAATCCAAGCAGTATTAGGTATTAAAAATAATTGGTTGTGTTCTTATTTGATTTTTCTCTAAACAATCTTCATTCATCATGGCAGAAAGATTTCCTTTACTTACACAGCACCTAAACAAAAGATGAACACATAACACCACTAGGTTCTCCAAAACAAACCAGACAGAGATGGCTAACGTAATTGCATTTAATTCTCATATCAGAGATTAGCTGTGCTAATCAACATAACCAGTTAGAGCTGCCTGGGTTGGGAGGGGCCTTTCAGCTCCTGGAGTCCAACTACGGACCCAGTTCTGCCAGAACCAGCCCCAAACCATCTCTCTGAGCTCTGTGTCTGCCCGGCTCTGAAATCCCTGCAGGTACGGGGCCTGAACCCCTGCACGGGGCCGTCTCCCCTGGTGCTTTGGTACTGAACTTTTTCCTAAAATCCCCCCATAATTGCCCGGAAGCTCTGGCGGTTGAAGCCGACGCCAGGAGTTACCGGTAGAGCTCGGGAACAAGCGCCTGCCAGAGAAAAGCAGGTTTTGAGGAGGGGCCGGGACGCGCTGCCGCAAACGCCTGCCTCTCCCCGCTCGCGGAACGTGAGCCGGCGGAGGCGCGTGACGCTCCCGGCAGCCGAGGGGAGGCCGCGAGGCCCGAGCGGGCGAGTGGCTCCGCCTCGGCCCCTGGGGCTCCCCCGAGCGCACCCCCGCGGCGCGGCACGGAGAAGGCCTTTGGGCGGCCGCCGCCTGCCCAGCGGCCGGGCGGGCCCGGGGAGGCCTGAAGCCTAGCAGCCCCGCCGCCAGGGGGGTGGAAGGGGCCGGGGGAGGGCGGTGGGGGC
>VZTY01000909.1:0-16240 GCA_013400935.1 Turnix velox | reverse complement strand
CAGCCTGTCCTCATAGGGCATGGTATCATAGCCTTTTTATGCTTCATATTGTCATTCTTACACACAGCATGTATAGTGAAAGCAATATAGAAAAAGAGTTTCCCTTGCCAATTTAGGGAAATCTCCCGTCTCTGAGCCCTGAGTTATATCCTGCTTGCCCTCTAGTGGTTACCTTACCTGCCTACAGTAGGACTAAATTTACTTCTTAACTTTTGCCAGATTTAACCATAGATTTAAGCCTACCTCAGGTTTAAGGGTGTGCAACACAAAGACAAACTAGATTTCAGAGCCAGATGCAAATCGGTTGCCCGTTGCATAAAGGATTAGTTGCATGTGCTTAAGGACTTTAAGATCACTGTGTGAGCTTAAGCATACCTTCTTCACATCTGTGAGTTGAAATAATCATTGCCATCATTCTGAAGGGCTTGGCGATCTATGAACAAGTTGATCATGAATCTAGGTAGACTTGATCTGCCAGTGGTAAAGATGTAAAGCACAAAAGAAATGCCATTCTGACCTGATTTTCCAAATCAGCTGTGATATCTTTGGGATCTGTGTAAGGCTGGGTGTATTCTTAGTGCCTAGTTCTGTACATGTTTATGTACATAGCAATGCCTATATACTCAGAGGTCATCTCTATTGCTTGCAAAATCAAATACAGGAATCATTTTAGCTGTAAATATTGCCTCTTAACTGGTAATTAGGAAACATGCCTTTATGCATGCATGAAGATTGTACAGATAAGTGTCTGTGTGTGCATATTTCTGCATGCTGAATCTGGATGCAGACTTCTGCATGCCATAATATTACTTCAGTGGGTCCAAAATCCCTCTAATGTCCCAGAACCTATTTTTCCTTTAAGCATTAGTCATGTTCTTATTTTGTGTATTTCTACTGTCTGCTTACTTAACAGTTGCTGTAACAAACTATGGGTGAAGCATAAATAATTCATAATTGCCAAAGCAGACATGGAAATAATCAAGAATTACCCAAGAAATGAATGGGAATATATTCACACTGCTCTTCCACTGACTTGTATCTCAGCAAATCATCTTCACCATATTCCCAGACACTGCTGCAGTTTTCAATCCAGAATCATTTTGGCTATATTTATTGTGCAGGTAGAAAAACAATCTTGCTTTTAAATGTGCATCTACTTCTAAAAAATTATCCACTATATATAGCTTTTCTCCTAGAAGAAGAACTGTGGCTTTGGAATGTTTAATGCCAGTGCATATACCAATTTCTCTTGGTAATGATTTTAACATAAGTATTTCCACTCCAAAATATTGACATTTAACTTTTTTTTCCCCCTTGATATTAATGTTTCCTTCTGTTTTACAGATATTAAAATTTGTAGGAGAGACCTTCCTGCATTTGAGAAGGGGATTCTGGGTAAACGTATCAACTGAATAGTTAATAATATAAAATCTCAGTGCACCGATGTCTAAAAGGTAAATAAGATTTTCTATACAAATGGCAAGAGAAAAAAGAAGAAAGTGTGTGAATGTGCTGTGAGGAATGGTAAACAGATATTTCAGATATTTTTAAGGTTTTTGGGTTTTTTTGGGTTTGTTTGTTTGTTTGTTTTTTACTTTTCTCTGGAGCTTATAACTGTTTACATAAACACAGCTTTAATAGATGAAATTTCAAATTGAATTTGCTGTTATTGCATTTGTGTGTGGTTGACAGCGATGGTATCTGAATCTTTAACTTAGTAAACTGCATTTTTGGAGCTGAAATGTAAGTTCTGTGTAATATCCCACACTACCACCAGTGAGTACATTTGCTTATGATCAGGGGAATTTTGCTCTGCTTTTATCTGGCATAAAAGTAAGAGCAGTAACTAATATTTCAAGCAGAATATTTATAGAACATAATCGGAATTAAATATCTCTTTATCAATATTATTAGTGGATTAATCATGAGATTAGGACAAGAAACTTCTGAATTCACTGGTAGTTTTGATATTATCTACTCTTTTAGCTTTGGGCTAGTAATTTTTAAACACAACCTGTCAAAATTGTCTGAATCAGGTAATTATATAAAAATAAAATCATGTAGTTTAAGTATATGGTGCCTGTGTAGTGTTTTGCCCATGTTAAGTAGGATTTACCTGCTCATGATAATTATTAATGAAAGTAGATTAAGATTGCAAGGTCAAGCACTTCTAAATCAGGATGTACCAGGATGGTTATTGTTCACTTCACCATTATTAACCATTTTTACCCAAATGAGAAGAGTCTGAGATGATGGTCAGGTAGTCCTAATTGAAAGTGCCACTCACAGCTACTCAGAGGCAAGGAATTAGACACAGGAAAGTTGTAAAATCAGTTTTAGCTCTGCTAGAAGACAACAGTATCTAAAGAGTTAGGTTTGATGGTACTGTAGATACACTGTCTAACAGTCTAAGAGCTGGATTTAGTCTGTGCCTGGTGTCTTGAAATGATTGCTTATTTTACCAGTAAACTTCAAACAAAACATGTTATTTCCTCCCCATGGTCCATTATGTATCTAGAAAGATACAGGACATTTTATTTGAGAACCATGTATTGTTCACTGCTTTCCTTAATGGAGTGATACCAATTGAAGGAAGGAGAAAGAGTTAATTTATAGGTGTCAGCACAGCAATTGTAATTGTAATCCCACAGTGCAGGTGGCAGGTTTTCCATGGTATCCTGCCAGGAAACTGCCTGTGGTTTCCTCAAATAGATTGAGTCAGTCCTGCCTTCCTGTCAGAATGGAAGAAGGCAGCAGTTAGCTCATCCTCCTGTCTTTAATGCAACATGTTAATTTTGGAGGAGCCAAAATTGTGATTTTAATGAGACAATATTAGACTGAGTTCAGCTGGAAGTTGTTCTGCACTGGTCTTAGAGGGGTGGGGTGGTGCAAGATTCCATTTGGTCCTCAGTGAGAAAGACCCAATTACAAACGGCTGAGTAAAAAAAATTGCTTTAATAAAAAGAATATAGATTGCAAATAAATCTTGCTTCCTTTCAGATAATAGGCATACTACATTTGGGTAGCATCTGCTGGAGACTGCAAAGATTTTCCCAAAGCGCAATGCACAAAGCAATGCAGATTCTGTCCATGGAGAGAAAAAAACCCAAACTTTGTTCCTACAGCATTTTCTCATGTGAACTTCTTGCTGCACATCTAGATAAAGGGAAGGTCAGCAAGGTGATGCCAAGTGGGAGATGCCTGCAGGCTCCTCAGTTGCGATGATCTGGATGAGGTTGCCCTCCAGCCAAAGGACTGCATGCAGAGCAACACAGGCCTGAGGGCCACACAAGACATGAAACACAGCACAGCACAGTCTTGCATCTGCTCAGGTTAGCTGTCATGTGCATTGCTGACTCCTAAACTTGCAGAGGTTTCTTGGTCAGAATCAATAGAGAAAAGAGATAAAAATTAGGCTGAATATCTCAGCACTCTGCCCCCTTTTCTAACTTTCATCCCTCTGCAAGGAGCACAGAGAAATTAACACACCTTTTTTTTTTTGTTTTAAAGTTCTGCTACCATGAAGACTAAAACCAAAACTTATCTTTCCCCTCACTGTTTTCTCCTGGCAGTTTTACATTCGCTTCACATATAAATGCACATTTTCTCCTGTTGCCTGGCTTTGCTTTATCAGTATTTTCTATGTAAACTGTGTTTAAAGCAGGTTTTCCTGACTGAGAATTAACTGAGCCTTTCAGATGCAGTAGACAGGGCTTGGATCTGTAGAAATGAGGCATTTGCATTAAGCCCTTTAGATCTGACAAACTATAGGATTTTCATGCAATGTTTGGTACACACTTCTAACATTTGTTATTTTCAGATGAGAAGCTAAGATTTCACTACACACATTACAAGTACTCAAAACTTCAGGTGTAAGCTGATGAATGGATAAAGCATTTAAAATTTTCTCTGTAATATACTTATGTCTGAGGAATCCATTGCCCTGAAAAATGAAGTAAAAAAGCAACATCTGTCTACTAAAATAACTCTAAGTTATCAAATAAACTGGGTTCTAATTTGAGAATTAAACATCACCAAGCAGTTAAAGGCTGCAACATCCCTCCTCTGGTTTCCCCAGTTTTAAGGTAACATGCCAGTTCTTACTGTAGGAGTGGATGGAGATTAAATAGCCAGCAGTGACAAGGTACAGTATGAAATCCAGAAAGCAAAAGCTCAAACCCTTTGTCCAGAAAGCTTTCCTAATAAAAGGTGTGTAGAAAAAGGGGGTAGGGGCTAGAGTCACACTTAGAGGTTGTGCTGCTGATTTACTTACATGGAAATGTAAGTAAACCAGTTGGATATAAGAAAGAAGCTCTTTACTGAGGGTGGTGAAACACTGGAACAGGTTGCTCAGAGAGGTTGTGGATGCCCCCTCTCTGGAGGTGTTTAAGGCCAGGCTGGAGAAGGCATTGAGGAACCTGATCTGATTGGAGGTGTTCCTGGCCATGGCAGGGGAATTGGAACTAGAGGATCTTTAAGGTCCCTTCCAACCCAAACCATTCTATGACTCTATAGTGACCAAATTTATGCTAAAACACAGACTATTGTTCTCTAAAAAATAAAATTTTGCCGTCAAGTTTTAAAAGAGGACTCTTGTGCATGAAGAGACCCAATTCACTAAAAATAGCTGACAAAGACAAAAATAACTCCTTGTCTTGTCACTGTCACTTCTCATGAATTACAAAGGACAGACACACAGGGAGGATATGAAGGGTCATTGACACCACTGTTTATTTTGTCCAAAGAGTAGGAGTGATGAGTAGTTCTGTGCATTTCTCAAGCCTCTGCCTCTCTGCGTGAACTTCCTTCATCTGTCTCCTCCTCCACTCCTCCCTACATCAAGGGCTTGAGTCTTTCACTTTGATAAGGCTTGTCTATGATACATCAACCCACTACTCCTTATCATGGGCAACTGTGAAGTAGAGGCCTGTGAGGGCATGGCCTGGGGTTATGAAATGGAGAAGAAACAGAGATACCATATTGCTGCCAAGGAGCTGGTCACCAGTCAGATCTGGTATGTGATGTTGTTCTGCTGAGTGGCACAATCTGCAGCCACAGTCCAGAGCTGTGGCTTTTTCCAGTTGCATTGCCTGAAGCTCCAGAAATGCCTCTGACCTGCTGGAAAAAGGCAGTGCTCTCTCTTGTGCCTCAGAAAAAGAAATCTGAGTAGTCCCTGTGTGTTCAGCTACAGAATGGCTGAAGGGATTTACTGAACCTGGTTTCTAGCATGAATTCACTTAACAAAAGTATTTGTTTGTGCTTCTAAACTGGGATCTCAGTCTGTCTTCAGAACCTGAAAGGATTCACATCTCTGTGATTGGTCTCTATAGCTCTTTAATCTGTAGGGATTTCTTTCCCCAGTGGTTACAGCTGTGAGACATGATTGCTGTTGAAATTCAATGTAGAGAACAAAACTGAGTTTATAAAGGAGAAGAGCTGGGAAGAGGCTACAAAATATATAATGCAACTTTTCCAATGAATTTTTCATTTAATACAACGTTTTATATACTGACTAGCTTCCTTTGATCTATATTTATTATCCGCCACTTGCCTGAAAATGAGAAATGTAACTACTTCAATAAATGGATTTGAAAGGTTATCTAGTTTCATGGTAGCTTCTCTAAGTTACCATTATGTGCTTTGTAAAATGTTATTTGGTAACTTTCTGTAGCAATACTCTGCTACTCTGGGGTAGTGATAGCTCTCTCCTTTTCACTGTCTGAAGATATGACAGAAGACATGTAAGAGACAGGAACTGTTTCCTTTTTCTCAGAGCAGATAGTCAGTAATAAAGTGAACTCTCTTCATTGGGATGTGGAGGTGACTTGCTTCAGACCTTTAAAAACCACCCAGGTTCATTTTTTTTCCTTATATTTAAAGTTTTATTTCTTTAACTTAAATAACATTTAGTTTTATCTTGAGCTAAATTTGTCCAATGAGATACATGATTACATTACTTCTGGTTTTTTTTAAAATAGTAATAATTTTTACATGGAAAAAACCCATTCCTTTATATCAGCTCATTAGCTCAGCAGCAGAATTTATTGCATCAGATATTATAGAGTGATTCAGTGAAGGTTTTGCAGTCACCATATTTATATTTTTTAGAGAACTGACTACCACAGAGGGCTCATACCAGATATGATAAGGTCTTGTAGGGGTGAGACCCCACCTGAAGTATTGCGTCCAGTTCTGGAGCCCTCAACACAGGAAGGACATTGAGCTGTTGGAGAGGGTCCAGAGAAGGGCCACAAAGATGATCAAAGGGTTGGAGCAACTGCCCTATGAGGACAGGCTGAAGGAGTTGGGGTTGTTCAGCCTGGAGAAGAGAAGGCTCAGAGGGGATCTCATAGTAACTAATCAGTACCTGAGGGGGTCCTACAGAAAGGCAGGGGAAGGAATTTTTAACATAATATCGGATGGGAGGACTAGAAACAATGGATATAAATTGGTGGGGGATAGATTTAGACTAGACATAAGAAAGAAATTCTTTACAGTGAGGGTGGTGAAATACTGGAACAGGTTGCTCAGAGAGGTTGTGGATGCCCCCTCTCTGGAGGTATTGAACGCAAGGCTGGACAGGGCACTGAGCAGCCTGATCTAGACGGGAGGGGTCCCTGCCTATGGCAGGGGGTTTGNAATCAGCTATACATTGTTTTATGGCACCTTCTTTCTTTCTGAATCAGCCACCTCAAAACAAGGGACCGAAGCAGGACAAAATAAAAATATAAGTACCATTCCAAGCACTGTGCAACTTAATCCCTTTTTTAAAAATGCTGAAGGAGATTGGCAAGGATATGGCAATGAAATGTAAGCTCATTATTCATCATATTACAGTGTGAAGGGAAAAAAAACTGCTTTGTGTGGGTGTATTCATATATAGCATGCAGGAGAGGAAGCCAGACTGCTTAAATTGAAAACAATGAGCCATTTGTTTCTGGATGGGCCGAGCAGAGAAGAATGTTCAGATTTTGGACCTAAGTTTTGTGAGTGTCTTGTAGGCATTTAATATATCTTTTTTTTTAACCGCTTCTCTAAATTTTCTATCCAGCAGTAAGGTTGTTTTCTCTAGCCTTCTGTTTTGCTTGCCTTCAGAGTTTCTTTGAAGGCTGCTCACTCCAGTGTCAAACACATGCGACTGGGAAGTCCTGCGCTCTAGTGGGCTGAGACGTTACTGCAGCTCAAAGGGCAGCAATAATGGAGCCTTTATCAGACTCTGGCTTTGCTTAGATGACCTGACAAAAATATTTGCCTTTGGAATGCAAAGTTCAAAGCAGCTAGAAAACATGTGCCAGTTCAGCAGGGGAAATGGGCACGTCCTTCACAATGCATTCTTGTGTTATTTTAAGATCTTTGCTGAGCTACAGGCAAGCAAGCTGAAATCCTCTGCTGAATCAGGGTCTCTGTGTGAAATGTGAAGTTATGAGTATGGGGGGAAGGTAATTGAAAAACAGGAGGAAAAAGTAACTGAACCTTTTGTTCCTGTTTTGCTGCTAAGTGTCATACAGAGCCCTTTTTGCTAAGAACAGTGAATGTGAGGCAGCTCTTGAAGAACAAATCTGATGACAAGGAGTCATAGGTTTCCATTGTATTTGCCTGAAAGAGCAGCAATTTAAAGTCAAGTGAATAATTCACAGCAAACAATTTATTTGACAAATTTGGCATCTTTCTTAGATCATGAAATATCCATGAGCAAACTGTAGCTTCCTTACACATACCCTTTTTTATGCTTTGATGAGTGCATTGTTGAATTTTTCAAGTTTATGATCATCAGAATGCTTTAAATAAAGAATAGGTTGCAATTGTTCATAAAAGTCAGAGATTTTTGTGTTTTCTGACACTTTTTGGGATGCTCTTTTGCCTCCATTGTTTCATTCTAAATATGATGGGGATTGTCAGTGAGTCAGAGCTTTTGGGATTTCTCCTTCAACACAATTCCTCCTCCATGCTCTGCTTTTTAAATTAAGTAGAGTAAATGTGAATATTGGTGTATATAGGCAAATAAATTATGAAAAAAGTGAATAGAAAAATTAGCAGAGGGATGAATGAGAAAGCTGTTGAAAGAAGGCTGATTTGAATTATTCCTGGGTATCCTATCCACCTGCTGGTAGGTTATTTTGAATTGTCCTGCTGTAATGATATCTTTTTTGTTTATCAGTCTTTCTCTTCTATTTTTTCCTCCCCCAGTCATTGCTGCCAGCAAACTAGCTGGCTAAAATCTTTCTGTAACACAAAGTCCTATGAGGCATAAACAGTACCAAAGCGAATTTCATTAAAACTATGAATGAATATCAGTGGATATTTTTCTTGTTTATTCAGTTCTTGTGGTCACATAAAAGGGCTGCATACATGTGACACCCAAAGAAGGCAAGGAAAGGTGTTAGCTTATTAAAAGCTTTTTGTGTGAAAAGGTAGTACATCATCACACTGGTAAACTCCTGTCTCAGTTTTCTGTGTCAGCTACTTCTTGGATACAATGTAATGAAGATTTTCTACAAAAGGAAGAAATCACCAGCTAGGGAAACAAGAAAAAGAGTAGAAGGATAGGAAAGCAGGTGTGTTATTATGACAGATGCTCACTGACAGCTGATTGATGACATAGAGTCATTCTAATGCACAGTATTAACTTGTCCAGCTGGGTATGTGCCCACCTAATATTATTACTGTTAACAGGAATGAGGTCCCAGGCTTGAGGGTTCAAATAAGGATTCAGAAAACCAGGGCTCAGTCCCTAGCTCTTTCTTCATCTCATGTTTAAAATGAGGTGTGTCCTATTGGGTGAGATTGATGGTTCCTCAATACCAGTGCTGTGTCTCAGGCAGTGGCAGTTACAGGAATGTCAGTCTTAGTGCTTACTTCAGTACATTCCCCTTACACTCCAGACATCCAGGACTGTGGTACTAAGGTTGTTTGAAGTGTATTTTCATGGTAAGGTTGTCCATGATTTTGTATAATCAAACTGCCTTAGCAGATTGTTTGAACACAACTGCTAGAAAATTGAGCATAAAAACCAGCTAAACTTCTCCTCACCTCTTACCATGAGACCAAAGAATCATAGAATGTGCTGAGTTGGAAGGGACTCTCAAAGGTCATCTAGTCCAGCCCCCTGCAGTGAGCAGGGATGCCTTGTACTACATCAGATTGCTCAGAGCCTCAAGCCTAGCCTTGAATATCTCCAGGAATGGGGCCTTCACCACCTCTCTGGGCAACCTGTTCCAGAAAATCATATCATGCCTATGTGATGTCACACCAATTCCCCTGGCATTTAATATCCTAAAAAACAAGTACAATACCTTTGAGTTAAGTGCTGAGTTCTGACTGTACTCTCAGCTCTGTTATTCATAAGCTCATAAGCTAGGAAGAGATTCAGATCATCAAGTCCAACCATCAGCTCAACTCTGACAAGCCTCATACCTGGACAGGGACTTGAACCCTTCACCCTTGGATTAGGAATCTGATGCTCTCCCAACTGAGCTACATGCCCAGGTCTCTGGAGTTTAATTTTTGCCTTAAATATTACTATGTGTAGAATAACTTGTACAGCAGCCTTCCTTTTTAAAACAAGAGAATTATAGACTGCTAAGTGTGAAGATGAACAGGATCCCAACTGCCACTGTAGGTAGCTTCATTTGAAGGTTTCTGGGAATATATTTATTCTAGTTCTTACAATAGGTGGGCCTAATTCATTGTGCTGTCTTCTAATTCTCCCAGCACACATCAGAATATGCAGGAAAATCTTAATTATGTCCTACCATGCAATAGCCTGTTGTCAAAATGTCCAGATATCTCACACAGCAGCTTTAGATTATTACCCTTCATGTCTTTTGGCACAAGAAGTGTCCTTTACAATATTTTTTTATGCTTTTAGAGAATATATTCCTTATTTTTCTTTAACAATCAGCTGAAACTATAGCTTTTACACCACCATAGTCCTGGATGTATGCACTAAATGAATAAATTTCCAATGACATTTTTCTTTGATGAGCCTGCAGCAGATTAGTAGTCCAAAATGTCTTTTGTTCAGAATGACATGCTTTCTAATTTATTACAACATGCTAACATTCCATGCCTTAAAATTAGCAAGTGAAGCTTTTCAAAGCCTTAGATGTCATTTACATGCCTGATTTCTACAGAAAATAAATGGGAGTGAGATATGGAGATGTCATTCATGCCTTTGAATATCTTGTCTGCTCTTACTGGACCTCATGAATTGTTTGTCTGAATCTATCCTATTTTTAAAAAGAGGTCCTAGGAGCCTCCAGTAGCTTCCCACACAAATCATTACTTCATGGGTGGCCTGTCCAGGAATGTTTGGCAGGATTTTATGTTTCCACAGGCTGCACTAAACCAGCAATCGTGGCTGTAAGGGTGGGCCCTGAGCTCTCTGGAAGATGCTTTACAAACTTCAGTAGGGAGTTTGGTTTGTCAACAAAGACAATGCAGCAGGTCTTAAGAGTGCCTTTGGGCTTTCTGAGACTTACAGCAATAAGCAGAAACCTCAGAGCTACTCCTTATCCCATTTGCTTTGTCACAAACATTTGTCAGTGAAGACTGGTTTTCAAAAGAATCACATCTGAGAGCCTGGAAGTAAGGAACTATAATATGAAACACCTTCATAAATAAATCAGTTTTTTAGCCCAATCGACTGTGTACTATTATAGCCAAAGTATCTCTTTAGCTTCAGCACCAGAAATGATTGAAGAGTATATTTATTTTCATTTTCTTCTTTGGGATAGTACATTGAATAGTATTTATATGGCAGAAAACACAGAAACATATAAATAACTGCACAATGTGGTAATTTCTAATAAAAAGGTAATGAAAAAGGGCAGCCAGAGACTTCAGTTTTAACTGCATATCTCAGTAGCTAAAAGAAAAAGTTTTAAATACAATAATGGATGATAGATTGTTAAGTATACTTTATCTGTAGGGTTTAGAGCAAAAAAAAAAAATTTAAAATGCAAAAAAGTAAAGAATGAGTTTAAGATTGTGCCTTATCAACTTCTTTTTACCTGCAGGTAATCTAAAAATGCATAATAAATATAAAAAAAAAATCTCATTCAGCAACAATTTAAGACATTTATTCTGATGAATTTCATTATGGGACAGGTAATAACTCAGACTCTAAAGGCCTAGACCCACGAAAAGATGTAGGTGATCAAATCCTGCTATTCTTTGTCCTATCCATCTCTTCTTTTGTTGCTGGATCTGGTCTCTAGTGTCATAATCTAATTTCTGCTGAAAGAATAAAAGCCCTCCATTTTCCTAGTTAGTAAAAGTCTTTCTCAAACAGTACTTGGGGACAACACAAACACACACATAACTAACTTTAAATACAAGCCTAAATTCCACTACAAATTTGGTTAAATCTAAAAGATGAGTTTAAGTGGAGCCTAAAAATGAATATATTATTTAGGACAACAAATGTCTGTACTGCAAAAAGACAGTAAGAATTTGTACTGAAGAAATCTGTTGAGATTTCCCACTTAGAAACACTAGTGTACAAAGGCATAGGAGAGACATAGAATCATAGAATAGTTTGGGTTGGAAGGGACCTTAAAGATCATCGAGTTCCAACCCCCCTGCCATAGGCAGGGACACCCGCATCCAACGAACCCTCCCCAGAGCCCTGTCCAGCCTGGGCTTGAACACCTCCAGAGATGGGGCATCCACAACCTCCCTGGGCAACCTGTTCCAGTATTTCACCACCCTCACTGTAAAGAATTTCTTCCTTATGTCTAGTCTAAATCTATCCCCCTCTAATTTATATCCATTTATATCCATTGAGACAACTGGCTACCCTCCCAGTTTGAAGCCCAGTTCTGCCTTTTCTTGCTCATGCAACCTGTTCCAATATCCATTATACCCATTTAATCACTTTCAATAAAGATCATTCTCTGGGAGAAGGACGGTTTTGTCTTCATAAACATCTCTCTGATCAGTGCAGCTTGCACCTAAACCACTTAAATAATGGATGCTGATCATTAGAGTCACCTATTTGTGTTTTCTTTACAGTCTTAAAAAATTAAGCTTTCTGCAGAAGGCTTTTTATCTGCAATGACACCCTTAATCACATCAGGATGAACAATTGTTACTTAAGCTGCTTTCACAAAGAAGATTTATTACTTACTTCCCAGGTGATATGACAATTATTGAAATCTTAACTGGACTCCCCAGTTTGCAGTTAACAGGACTTCTGTTGCAGCAGGCAAAGTAGTAAATCCTAAACCACTTCTTTTTTTTGCACAGCAGTTTTTCCTTGAGAAATATTACGGTTCATAGTTGGGAATTAATATTTTTTTGAAAAGGAATTAGTCCAGCTACATAAATAATAATAAGATCAAATGTTATAAGCCAGTGAGGCATATGTGTAAATATATAAATGACTGCATTGCCAGGAGTATGTACACTTAAAATATAAGTACATTCTAAAGTATATTCTAAATATATTTAGAGAGAAAGAGGGAAAAGTATTCAAAATTACATTAACTAAATATTAAAGCTGCAGAGACTTCAAAGACTCAAAAGCCAAAGAAAACTCAATTGAAGTTTTCTTTTCTTTATGTACATGCATTATTGCATCCTGCCTTGTTATGCAATTGCTCCCTATTTTCATGGAACCAAAGTTCAGGAAAACATTCTACCAGGATGTGACATCACCTTCTAAAAACTTTCACATTAGTGTAAAATTACATAAATTATATATCCAGATATATAGGTTTCTAGAGAGATTCTCTTCTGCTAGATTTGCTGAAGAATGGGTATGGAGGATAAGAACCATTCATTTATAATCAGTTTTTAACTGTGACCTGGGAAAGTTTCCTTTCCCCTGGCTGTCACTGCTAATATACTTGCAGGTAGTTGGAGATACTGTAGGAACAATTGTTACATTGAGATGCTTGGGTAAACAGAAGAGCTGGTTTCTAGTTTTCCATACTTTCCAGGAGAATAGTTGGAGAGGGAAGAGAAGGGAAAACAGGTTACCTCAGCTTTGTAATCCAATTATATATGGAGATAAAAGAAAATATTGCAGTAATTCAGTTAAAAAGTCAATAAAATGAGAGATGTAAACCCAGGAGAAACAAAGCTGTAACAATTTTTGTACTTGCAGTAAGATTTGTTTCTATGTGAAAACTTAATCAAAAAATAGCTTATTCAGTGACTAGACCTAATGCTAATCCAACTTTCACCTTTTGCAGCTTGTGGAGAGGTAGGATGCTTAAAGTTTGTCTCTCCTTTCTTCCAATATAAACAAACTTATTAATTTCCTTGGGGCACATTTATGATGCCCTCATTCCATTAACTCAAATCTTCCCATTTATTCATGGGTTTATCTGTGTAACATCTCACCCAATAGAAGAGTATTTATTGTGCACATTTTACACATCTGGAACTGGAATGGAGGAATTAATTAATTTAAGACAAGGATAAAGTGAGCATCTTTAGCACTTTCAGGACGTGTTTCTCCCCTTGGACCTTTCCTCCACTTGCTCTTTACAACCTGCCCACAGCACTCCCCCCCTCAGTCCTTTCTTTTGCCAGGGCAATATTTGAAGGTTGTGTCAAGGATAAATGGATAAATTAACAAATGTAAGTGACCATGTGGCACAATATCGAGTGTGGTAAGGAGTGGGGAGTAGATAATAATATCTTTGAAGCCTCATGTGCTCTCTGTCCTCTTCACAGCTTTCTTCAGCCATGGCTGCAGAGCCATTTCAAGCCTGTGGAGTAGTAGTGGAAGACACAAAGGCCCTTCTCAGAAGTACTTGACCACATTCATTACAAGTCTTTTTGCTGCTTATCTCCTACTTCTATATCCTAATGTCCCCATGGCAACATTTTTTAAATGTTCCCTAGTATTAAGAAGATTTGGAAAAGAATGAGAATGTTTATTTGTGGGTTTGGAGCTTAATGCTTATTCTCTGCCGTCGCTTCTCTTATTCTTTCTTTCTAGTTGTTGCCCAAAAAAAATTTTGCTGTAACATCAGATTAAGAGAAATGACTGATTCTCTGAGGAAATGATAAATGGCTTAGCAGGTGAAACAGTTTTAGTGGTACTACAACATGTATCATTTTTTTATTTCCCACAGGAAAAGGAAATGTCACAAGGCATTTTGTATCAGCATTGCTTTTATGCTGTCTGCCTCTTGCAAAGAGATAGACTGTGCCTCTTTCCTGTCCTCCACTCTGACATACTTCTGTTTCCCTCCAAACCTGACCCTATTAAATACACAGGGATCAAATTATAAATATGTATGGAAGAACTGTGGGAGCTGCAGACTTGAGATCTTTATATTGCTGTACAGACTTAATGTGACAAGGCTTCAGTTGGTTTTGTCTCACTGCAGCAAAGGAGAGAAAATCTAAAGCCTGAAATCTGAAGTTTACTTTAATTAGTTACACATAATTAAAAGAGGACCTTATCTCCATGAAGAGTTTATACTAAAGCACATATTTAATGCATCCAGCACCATGTCTCACTCCCAAATTCCACAAAAGCCCATAAACTCATATTCAGCATGAGATATACTTTAATTACAGTCATGACTATGGATGCATCTCATCCTTTACTAATGCTGGATTTTCTCACAATACCATTCTTTTCCACAGACCTGATTCTTTTCCCTGCTGAGCACAGGGATTGAAATAATTCCAGTTTTGCCACAACTAAAGAAAAGAAGAGCACAAACCCAGTTGAATTACCTTCTTAGTGGGCTAGGAGAAGCAACATTGCTCTCTCTATTTTACTTGTATACATTTTTCACACTCTGACAGCTCTTGTGACAAGGAGCAGTAAGTGGAGCATTCCTGTATTAGTATGGTGGTGGAGATGTTTTCTTCTCCATGCTGGAGAAAAAGCAAGTATATATCAGGACAATAAAGCAGTTAGCGTGTGGTATCTACAGATCAGAATAGGACATAAAATCATAGAATTATAGAATAGTTTGGGTTGGAAGGGACACCCTCCACTAAATCAGGCTGCTCAGTGCCTTGTCCAGTTTGGCCTTAAATACCTCCAGGAGCCATCCACAACCTCTGTTCCGGTGTTTCACCACCCTCACCATAAAGAATTTCTTTCTTATATCTAGCCTGAATCTCCCCTTTTCCAATNGAAACTTAAACTTAATTTAGCCATAATCATAGAACCATAGAATGGTTTGGGTTGGAAGGGACCTTAAAAATCATCTAGTTCCAACCCCCCTGGTTTTTATCCTTCCTACCTTCTTTCTCTCCTTAGTCATTAGCCCTGATCCTTAGTCATTTAACCTTTTCAGTGTCAATCCCTAGATTACACACTAAAAAACAAAAGGAATGTTTCTCACAAGTTGCACCATTGTTGAGACTGAGGTTACTATTATAATGATATTCACAGTTTTGCTGAGGAATAAATACAGAAAGAACACATTAATAATACGTGGAAAATAAAAATGTTAAGGTTATTACTTTATTGACTCGGTGAGCAATAGTGGACACTATACATTACCTCTAAAATGCAGCATAATTGCAGTTTACCTGCAAATAAAATTGCTGATTTTCTGGTATTAGCCACACAGATAACAGAATTGTGGCTCCAGTCCAATTATGTGAAAATTATATTCTATAGCTGAGACTATAGTTGAAAAACTTCTTTTCCAACTTTCCAGTAGCAGATGTACTCAGTATGGGGAAAGCTACTTTTTTTTACTTTTAAATCTTTGAACAAGTTTCTATGTTCTTGATTTCACCAGCTGTAGATGATATTTTGTGATTATTTCATTTCTGGCCTTCTCCATAAAATTGTTTATTCCCAAAGCTAACTGAAATCAATGAGATCGTGTTGGGGGTCCTGAATCAAGTGATAGGCAATCCAGCAGACCATGACACTCTGCATTCCCATTTTGACTGTGAGAGTAAATTCTGTGCTTACTGTGATTGGTTTTGCTACAAATTTAGCAAACTTTACACTACATTTTCTTTGCTCTATTTCTAGCTATCTACCATCTGCTGTGTAGCACTCCATTGTATATTGATGCTTAAAATAAAACAGAATACCTTCTTTCAGCACTTCTTGACATTTCTGATCTCTCAACCGTGGAGAGACAGACAAAATCCTTATACAAGACATTTTTGGATTTTGTTTAGTTCATGGAATACTTCAAATAAATGATTAATATCTTTCAATTAAATCATAAGCCCTTTTCTGTCAGGATGATGATGAGTATGGAAGTAATGATGTACACTTCCTCCATCTTGTAGCCCC
>VZTY01000907.1:0-25504 GCA_013400935.1 Turnix velox | reverse complement strand
CTCTGTGGATAATAAACTCCTACACATGTGTAGATGAAAACTTTGTGGATTGTATTTTCCATCTTACACTGCCCAAGGCAGTACACTTGAATTTAGAATAATATTGAAATGCAGAAATCATAAATATTAAAAGAAAGTCATTTTACCAAACAAAATTTGCAATGAGGCACATGTAGATGAGGAATTAATTTTTGCCCACGATTGATGACCTCACAAAACTGTTCATAGCTCTGTCACTCACAAGTTATACCTAAGGTCATCAGTAATGACTGGAAATGAATAATGTATTTACAACCACTTCATTCAATATCCTTTGTCCTTTACATGCACCTCCTTGAAGTGCAAGGACCTTATGAAAGACATAAAGCATTCATAAACAGTTGAGTAGAAATACAGACAGATGCATTTTTTAGGAATAATTCTTGCATGTGGTTATTAATATTTGTTTAGCAGTGTTCATGTTGGGACAGAGAGCACCAGTCCAGTAGGATCTGTAACACTGAATTCAAGAAGGATCTTGTAGTAGCTTATCAATACCTGAAGGGGACCTATAGAAAACCAGGTGTAGGACTTTTTAATAGGATATGTGATGGCAGACTAGGAATAACAGATGTAAATTGGAAGAGGGGAGATTCAGGCTGGAGATAAGAAAGAAATTCTTCATGCTGAGGGTGGTGAGACACTGGAAGAGGTTGCCCAGAGAGGCTGTGGATGCCCCCTCAATCCCTGGAGGTGCTTAAGGCCAGGCTGGATGAGGCATTGAGCAGCCTGATGTAGTGGGAGGTGTCCCTGACCATGTCAGGGGGGTTGGAACTAGATGATTTTTAAGTTCCCTTCTAACCCAAACCATTCTATGATCTCNTTAAGGCCAGGCTGGATGAGGCATTGAGCAGCCTGATGTAGTGGGAGGTGTCCCTGACCATGTCAGGGGGGTTGGAACTAGATGATTTTTAAGTTCCCTTCTAACCCAAACCATTCTATGATCTCAACACCTGTATCTTGGCACTTGGCTGCTCAGCTGAATAGGGCAGTTGTAGAATTAGAGGCAGCTTAAGGAATCCATTTAGTCCTCTGTCAATGGGTTATAAAAACAACAGGAAAATTCTTTCACAGGGACACCATCTGCCCAACAGAAAAAGTAGAAAAGAAAGGGAGACTTTCAGGATTTTGCTGGTATCAATTAAACCTTTTTTCCTTACTTCCTTCAGCCCCCAAGCCCTCTGAGAAAAGTGATACACAGGAAAGAAGAGTGTCCCCAGTATCTGAGTGTCCTTGTGGACTGCAGAGTCAGGTCAGATGGATTTCTCCAGAGGATTTAGGTTGTGCAAGGTTTGAAAAGTTTGCTCATCACACACTTGGATTTTTTTTCTTGCCCCATCTCTGATCTTATCTTCTCTATTACCAAGGGATGCATTATAGCAACATTTTCCTTCTGTAAGTATGACAAACATTCATTGAGCTGATAAAGCACCAGTTTTGTTTCCATCCTGCTAGAGCAAAAAGTTCAAATGAAGGGCTCAGGGTGACTAACAACCTCTCAGTTGCCTCTTTGTGCACTATCTCAAAAAGGTCTCTCCAATCTAACAGCAAGTACAATAAGTGGCTATTAGGGACAAAGGGTTCATCTGTAACCTCTGCCAACCTGCTAATAATGATTTTTTTTTTATATGTGGGATAATGCAAGACTTCAGTTTGCTTGAAATGGGATTCTGTGTGTGGGAAAAGGGAGGATGGGCATGTACCTAATTCTAAGCTACATAATCAGTATGAAGAATGCCATCTTATTTCCTCTCAGAAGGTTTATCACTATCTCAAAAAGAATTTGTACAGGGCCAACACACTTATTAAAATTCATAAGGTCTTAACTTACCTGGCTGTGTCACCAGCTGACAGGCTGGATTTTTTATCTGTCTCCATTTCAACAATCTCCTTCTCAGCTGAAAATGGGTAATTTTTGAGTGTGGTAAATAGAAAAAGATGTCAATTTGATTTTTCTGTCCTCTGTGTATCTTATTGTGTGTCAATCACATTATGCATGTTAAACATCTGAAACCCTTTGATTCTCTTCTTTTGTTCCACTTATCGTTTTTATTGTATATATATACACATCACCCCCTACACTCACACAAAAACATGCATATAAAGTCTTGACACATAGCATTGACAAGCTCCACATACAGATAAACAGATGTGACACTGGATATGTCACAGCTTCTCTATTCAAACAGTTCTTTAGCTTCAATACTGAGATAAGTTTTTACCTTCTTATTTTCCCCAGTCTCATTATACATGCAAGTGACTTGAAGTATAAAGTCTTTTCATTTCTAAAGTCATAAAAGCTCCTTTTTCCCCCCACAATGACATGTTGTTGTTGAAAACCTGCTTTTCTGAGCTTATTAAAAAAGAATAAAGCTAGAAAATATTCAGAGGTTGAAAGCAGTGTTAATGAAGCCCTCACTTGAAATTAAAAACAGTATTACTGAAAGGAAATTATTCTCAATAGTGGTAAAATCAGCCTTTCCTAAATGCAAACCTTCCACAGAGTTTGATGACACTGAGTTTGGTCTTAAAGTACTAATATCTTCACCTTGCTAATGTCAATGCTAACCTTAGCATTGTCATTAATAGAACTATAGCTTAAAAATAAATAATAAAGTTATCTACGCATCTCTCCTTCATTATTAGGAGCTGTGTCTAAGGCTGGTGGTTCATCCTGGAGGGAAGGATGCCCCTTTAATGTAGTCATACATCACTATAGAACAAGCTGTAGGACAGTATGCTGATTTTAAGAATTTTTTACCTCCAGATAAGATTAGCTGTGGTTTGTTTCTAAAATGATTTGCTGAATTCTGGAATATTTTGTTTCATTCTAATTCCACTACAGGAGAAGTCTTGTTTCTTTCTCTGACATTGTCACCAGATGCATTCCCTGCTGGCCAGCTTTCTCTATCATTCACTGCTGCAGATGTTTTGTTGCCTAGGTAACACATCCCATTCATTTCCACTTTTGTTCTAAAAAAGCAACAAGTCCCTCTTGAGTATATTTCTGTGTCCCTAGAGGTGGGCTGAGCTTGCCTTCTGTCTGGTTAAAGGGACTGGGGTTAGCTCTGGTTTTCAGGTGAAACTAAAGCTTTTTTTTTTTTCTTGTGAAGTGAGCCATCTTGAAGCAATCCAACCCTCTCAAAAAATATTAAATACTAAAGGATGGTTTATAAGGACAAAACAAAATAATTCTCTAATAGGGAGGCTAAATAGAGCTAGGAATTTAAAATTCCCAGTTCCACACTGTCCAGGTGGGATGACGTCATTCTCAAGCCTCACTTTGTAGCCCAGGGACAAAGTTGAGTTTGTTTTCCTAGATTGAGCCACCTTCTTCTGTCCCAAACAGAGTCCACCTGCACCTACTTCAGGAAGTGTGCATGGTAAAATATGGTGTATGTTTATGGTCATGATCTGGATTTGTGGACCCTGCTCTGCAAAATCTGTGCAGTGGAATCCTGTCTGCTCCTTGAGGTTCCAGTGTTATACTCTGAGTTCTTTAAGGGCTTCAAAATGTTCTCAGCATTCTTGAGAGTACAAATGTATATCCTGGAATTACTAGAGGGGAGTTGCAGCACAGATCTGCCACATATCACAGAATATCAGGGATTGGAAGGGACCTCAAGAGATCATCTAGTCCCATCCCCCTGCCAGAGCAGGAACATCCAGATCAGGTCACACAGGAAGGTGTCCAGGTGGGGTTTGAATGTCTCCAGAGGAGGAGACCCCACACCCTCTCTGGGCAGCCTGGGACACTCTTCTTTCACCCTCACCTTGACAAAGTTTTTTCTATTTCTGTGGAACTTCTTGTGCTCCAGATTGCACCCATTGCCCCAAGTCCTACCACTGGATGCCACTGTGAAGAGCCTGGCTCCATCCTCCTGACATTCACCCTTTCCATATTTATAAGCATGAATGAGGTCACCCCTCAGTCTCCTCCAAGCTAAAGAGACCCAGCTCTCTCAGCCTTTCCTCAAAAGGAAGATGCTCCAATCCCTTCATCATCTTTTTGTCTCTGCACTTTTATCATGGAGTTGTTGGCAATAAGCTATGAAATAGTGAGAAAAAGCTAAAAACTTCTGTTCTAAGCACAGATGCTCCCCTTACACTACACTGTTTGAGGATTTCCTAAGAACTCGATGGAGAAAAATGTCTCCTCTGCAGGTTTATTTCCCCGTTTTTCTCTGCATCTTGAAATAAAAGTTGGGACAAATGTTTTGAATAACAACGGGAGTAAACTTGAGAAGCTGTTTTCCTATCCTGGATGAATGTTTGAGATAAAAAGATTTATAAAAGTGATATATAGAAGTGAAGTCTTACTCAGAAAGGAGGGAAACAAGCAACAGAAACTAAGAAATCAGAATTCAAATAAAAGCTGAAATATAAATAAATGATTAAGCTCATAGACATCTCAGTTTAAAAATCATTTTCTGAAGACTTAATTTCTTTATCGATCTTGAATAATGAATAACAAATATTGAATGAATCATCTTTTTGACCCTCTGTGTTCAGTTTATTGATTCTCAGAACAAGCAATTTGACAATCACAGGAACTTTTTCTGAAAGAAAAAAAAAAAAAAGAAATGGAATGTAGCCCTTTTTCTATTTGTGTTCTTAGAAACATCTCCTGCCAAATCCTACACTGCATGTGATAGAGGGAATATCATCTGTGTCTGCTCTCAAACTATCTCCTGTTCTTGCTTTGGACCCCAGCTGCACAAAACTTGTGAGATTTTGAAAAAATATCCCAGGGATTTAATAGAAATACTGTTAAAGAATTGGATGTGCCTCATAAAGAAGATGGGCACACTTTTTTTTTAGCTTTAAAAATACAACTTCTACTATATCTAGTACTTACAACTTGTAACACCTGAATACTTATTTGTATGGTGAGCACTTAAAGAAAACAAATAGGTAGTGCTATAAACAAATAAATGGTGCAATAAATTCATTGCAACTTCTGCAATAATTATTCTGGAGTAATTAATTAATATGAAAGCACAGTGTAGGTAGTGCCACATTCTAGTTCCCTGAAAATTTAACCATTGAAAAAAGACTTAAATCCAGAGTTTTAGAATAAGAAAAAACAACTCAACATCATCTGCATTATTTTTATTATCCTTTAAATAATCCTTACAAGTTGTGTATAATATATGTCATGTAAAATTAATAATTTGGCATTAATTACAGTACAATGTGCAATTTCAACCCCCAGTTTTCTTTGTGGCATAAAGCCCTTGGAATTTTGTGTGAAAAATTTGTTATACTTTATGATGCTGAAAAACCAAAGTGAGAGCATGAGACTGTTTCATTTTAAATTCCTCAATTTTTTTTTGCATATTGGTAGTTGTATAAATTATGTAAAAACTAGGTTAGAAAAGGGAAATTCTGACACAAATTCTGGTTAGATTTACCTTAGTGTTATCTGATTCTTACCTCCTGCCTTGAAAGTACTATGAAGTAGTTTGTTTTTCAGACATGCTCAGCACATTTGGAAATCTTAACAAAGTTTAACTGCCTGTCAGTGAGGCCAACAAATTCCTTGATTTTTAAACTGCTGGCCAATATGTCAGAATTTTCTTCATGTTCATGATCTAAGGATCTTTATTTAGATTCACTGCCAAGAACTGGTTCAGTTCAGCTGAGCTGGTTATCAGATGCCTGGGAGGAATTTATCCTATTTCTGTAACATATACCTGCAGAGATATTGCCCAGTGCATTTCACCTGACCAGAGCATATGTTATTTTTGTACAGAGAATCAAGTTGAATTTCTGTTACAAGCATGAAAAATATTATTTTTCTTTCTACCTGACTTCCCAGCTTACCTTGTGTGAGTGGAGAAAGGTTGATTCTCCTGGAGGGTGAGGAGGGACACCTGCCCATAGCCTTACATCTTCCTTGCAGTGAGGATAGAGCCAGCAGGTCAACATGCTGTTTTATTCCCCTTAGAAGGAAGAGGGTGGTGACTGGATGTATAAAGACAGACTTTAGTCATCTCTTCCCTCACCCTTTAGCACCTTAAATGGCACATATATACCTTCTTTTTAATAGGTTATGTGACAGCAGAACTAGGAGTAATGGATGCAGATTGGAAGAGGGGAGATTCAAGTTGGAGATAAGAAAGAAATTCTTTATGGTGAGGGTGGTGAGACATTGGAAGAGGTTGCCCAGAGAGGTTGTGGATGTCCATTCACTCCCTGGAGGTATTTAAGGCCAGGCTGGATGAGGCACTGAGCAACCTGATCTAATGGGAGGTGTCTCTGCCCATGGCAGGAGGATTTGAACTAGAGGATCTTTAAGGTCCCTTCCAACCCAAACCATCCTATAACAGGAACTTTGAAGATGCAAAACAAGGGCAGTGGAAACCCTGGGCTGCTGTGCACAGCATGTTCTGGACAATCCAAAAGGTGATAAAGTGAGCTTTATACCTAAGGTTTCAAGAAAAAGAAGGCTATAATTTTGTAGATGGTACAATATTAATACCCATATTATTTATGGTGGTTTAAAAATTATAATTAACCTATTTAGTATTAATGAAGTTGTGCTAAGTGAGATGGAAGTTCTATTCATTTTGGAGTTAAGAATCCCTTCAATTTTCCTGTTGCAGCATTAAGACATAGATATTATAGTGTCACAAGATTGACAGACACAGTCAGAATCCTATTTCAGCAGGCTGCAATAATGAAAAAAAAAAATCTCCCTTTTTCAAATCTCCCCTCAAGTCTCACTTGATGTTAGGCACATCATCACCAGTGGAGTTTTGTAAATTTATAGCAGTTACATGCCTGCCATTCTCAGCAGTGATATTCTAAAAGCCTAGTTTCTTTTTTTATTTTATTATTATTATTATTTTTCTACCTCTCTGCCCTTTTTGGCCTCTTTCTTACTTCTCTGTCAGGGGACCTTCAACGTGTGAAAGCATTTTCATAATAATAATGTCTCATGTTCCAGTAGAGAGTATGTATTACTCAGTAGAACCTGAGGCTAGAGTGAAGCATTGATTTTTTTTTTCCAGTAGAAATCCCCTGTGCTGTGGATGGAGATTTTTACTCAAAAATTGATTGCTTGACCTGCACCTTGACTTGACACATTGCTGCACACCTTACTCTTCCTGCACTCCAGTGTAGAGGAGCATCTATTTTTTAATTTCTCTCCTTTTTTTTTTTCCTTTACTAGCAAGTAATCTCTGCCTTGATAGACTTATAAAGATGAAGGACACACTCATCATGACTCACTACCAGAAATAATTGATAGTCCTGCCTGGCTAGATAATAAGACCAATGTTAGGAGAAAGAGGGTCATGCATTATACATTTGTAACACGGCACAGTGAGGAAGCATTGCCAAAGCACTTCCAGAGGAGCAAGGCCTGAGGTCCTTTCACCCTCCTGCCAATTCTTCACAATCTCTTTGAAACTCCTAAACTTTCTGCTCAGTAGATGTCCTCTTTGTTCTTCTCCTTTAGGGAAGTTTTCAGTCACCATCGGTTTAGTTTCCCATTTACAACTTAAGCCACCAGCAATGTCCAGTGACATGAATCTTTCCTGGATTGCTTAAGAAAGCCTAAAAATATGCGATTTATCTTCTACCTCTATTGTTCCCCAAGACTCTCTGTTTCTCCAAAGGCTGGAGAAGATGTAGACGTCACCAACTTATCAAGCTTTTGCTGAGTGATACCATTCTGATTATTTCTCATTTGTTCTTACCAGAAATTAACCACATTTTTAATTTTAAATCCATTAAAAATCACAGCTCAGGCAAGCTCCTCATAAGATCAGAGCAGCTACATAAATGCATTTCTCACTTCTTTGGTTAATCAAAGTGGAAGGGAGGCTTTTGGTTTTGTATAAAGCTACTCATTATTGATATACTCTTTCAGTAGCAACATTATAAATAGTCTTTTAAAGTATATACACAGTCCCACATACACTTCCATTAATATAAGAGCTTTCTGGTGAATGCTAAAGCATTCTGGAGATTTTTTTTTTAAGCAAGTGTAGGCACCCAGCTGCAACAATAATGTGTTACTTATTTGCATTTTATACAAAGAGCTTGTAAACACACACAGATTTATGTTCCAAGTCTATGACTAGCTTTACAGAATGAAAACTAAAAAAGCTTAAGAGAAAAGTATATCATGAGTTACTACCTTCTGTCAAAAGCAAGGAACATCTATTAAAAGCAGTAAAATGTTTGTTTGGGGTTTTTTTTTTAACATATATTTTGACAGTTTCTTTCCCTTCTAAAGAAAATCTAAGCAAAAACTTTGCTCTAAGTCTTTCACTGGTGAAAAATATTTTCTGTCTTACACTGAAGGTTGAACACACTTATTTTCTCCTTATGTCCTATG
This sequence comes from Turnix velox, assembly GCA_013400935.1. Classification (NCBI taxonomy): domain Eukaryota; kingdom Metazoa; phylum Chordata; class Aves; order Charadriiformes; family Turnicidae; genus Turnix; species Turnix velox. The sequence goes on along the minus strand of VZTY01000907.1, from coordinate 17,115 downwards.
AGCTTATTCTTGCTAATTTAAAATAAAATTAGGCCAACTTACCTGGAAGGCATATGCCTTGGCTGTGTAAAATCAAACCATGTTGCTGGAAAGGGAATACTGGAATGGGAATACTGCAGGGAAGAGAGATGGTCTAGGATATAACAGCATGCCAAACAAATGTAAGTATCTTTTAATATTTTTTTTTTCACAGAATCACAGAATGCCAGGGGTTGGAAGGGACCTCAAGAGATCTTCTAGTCCCATCCCCCCTGTTGGAGCAGGAACACCCAGACCAGGTCACACAGGAAGGCATCCAGGTGGGGTTTGAATGCCTCCAGAGAATGAGACGCCACACCCTCTCTGGGCNCTTTACATATTTATAAACATGAGTCAGTCCTCAGCCTCCTCTTCTCCAAGCTGAAGAAACTCAGCTCCCTCAGCCTCTCCTCAGAAGGGAGATGCTCCAGTTCCTTCATCATCACTATGGATCTGTGTTGGACTCTTTCCAGCAGTTCCCTGCCNCACTATGGATCTGTGTTGGACTCTCTCCAGCAGTTCCCTGCCCTTCTTCAACTGAGGGTCCCACAACTGGACACAACACTCCAGATGAGGTATCATCAGGGCAGAGTAGAGGGGGAGGAGAACCTCTGACTACATCCCTTCTAATACACCCCAGGATGCCATTGGCCTTTTTGGCCACAAGGGGACATTGCTGGCTCATGGTCATCCTGCTGTCCACAAGGACATCCAGGTCCCTTTCAACTCCACTGCTCTCTAACAGATCAGTCCTCAACTTATCCTGACACGTGGGGTTGTTCTTGCCCATATGTAAGACCTTATACTTGCCCTTGTTATATTTCATTGAATTTTCCCTGCCCAGTTCTCCAGCCTGTCTAGGTTTTGATGTTTTATCACTACAATGCCTTGGATTTGGGTGAATTAATTCGATTCCAGCCCCATTCTATTGCATTTCAGAGCTCGCCAGGCTCTGTGTGAACACTGGCTGCCTTTGTTGCTCGTCCTGCTCCTCCTGCTGGTTCAGCAATGTCACCAGCAAATGTCTGTGTCCTCAGCCAGCCCTCAGTTGCCCACAGCCATGTGTTGAGGGGAGATTCAGTGAGCTAAAAAGGGTCACCTGGGATTTTTTTTTTGTCCTACTGAAATTTCCTCGAAGCTCTAAACCTACTTTTTCCTTTATGCTCTTTAGTGCAGTGTCTCTAAACCATAATCACCTTTTTCTCAGCTCTGAAAGTCTTGTGAAGTGTGTACATTTAATGCTATTTGTTGGTGTGTGTAAGACTGCCCTGAGCTATTCAGACATCTGGAAGACAGAAACAGCAATTTTTATACCTCTGAAGCTCTAACTCTTACACATAACAGTTGCTGCCTTATGTTTGCAAGGCACAAGGGATTAATTGAAAGAAAAAGCTGATCAAAATAATTTAACAAAAGAACCAGTGTTGTTCTACTTATCCGTGAAGGAAGTCACATTATTTCAACAGCATCAGGAACTATCCTCTGGAAAGCTTCACTGTCAAGATCATGTATCCTCAGAAAGTAATTCAGGGTATATCATCTCCACGTTTGAGAGATAAACGTGGAGGAAAAAGATTATTCCTTTCCTTATTTCATTTTGCTGCTTTTTTGTCATATAAGCCCTTATGGTTACAGATCAGAATTTTATAGCCTGCATGTTTTAGGGGGGAAAAAATCTTACAAATCATACCCACTCTGTATATTTCTACAGCCAAATTATTTCCTGTGGGGCACGCTGCTGATGTAGCAAGCTCAAAAATCAGCACAGATGGGCTGAGATGACTAAATAAATCTTTTAAGGGACTCCTTATGTGGATATGGTTATTTCTTGAACTAGCATCTGCACACAGGTAAAAACATGCTCCCTTCCCTGTTCTGCTGAACCACCTGGAGAATCACTTCAGTCACGTTGTACAGAAGGTGTCTGTGAGGGATGGTGCCTTACTGTTTCTAGAGGACTAGAATGAAGGACAGAGCTTTCCAAGCTATACACATCGAGTTAAATTAGGTCTCTAACTCCATGGTAATTAATTACTTATGCAGAAAATGGAAAGATAAAGTGGCTCTTAGAGATGACTTCACAGACTCGCATAATCACAGAGAAACACAGAATATAAGGGATTGAAAGGGACCTCAAGAGATCATCCAGTCCAATCCCTTTGCTGAAGCAGGAACACCCAGACCAGGTCACAAAGGAAGGTGTCTAGGCAGGGTTTGAAAATCTCCAGAGAAAGAGACCCCACACTCTCTCACCTGCGCCACTCTTCTCTCACCCTCACTCTGAAAAAGTTTTTTCTCCTATTTCTGTGGAATGTCCTGTGTTCCAGCTTGCATCTATTGTCCTGAGTCCTATCACTGGAGGCTCCATCCTCCTGACACTGAACATGAATGAGGTCGCCCCTCAGTCTCCTCTTCTCCAAGCTAAAGAGACCCAGCTCCCTCAGCCTTTCCTCAGGAGAGAGATGCTCCAATTCCTTCATCATCTCTGTGTCTCTGCGCTGAACTCTCTCCAGCAGTTCCCTGTCCTTCTTCAGCTGAGAGCCCCACAGCTGAACAGAAAACTGGACTTACAACTATTAGTCAAAAGGCTACATGCAGGTGGTACATACTCTGCTTCAAGACCTCTGGATCATGGAGGCTTCTGGTGTGGCTGCAGAGGAAATACAACTTGATATCAACCAAGTGACTCCAAGGTGCAATACCTGCTTGGTTTTTTCTCCTGAGTAATCAGTCTTAATCACCAAAGCAACTGAACTACTGTCTGCCAAAACTGTTTCCCAATTAAATGTGTAACAACAATGAAAAAATCCCAGATGAATGCAGGTTTCTTTGTAGAACCTCTTACATTTCTATTTCAAGGTCTTATCCTCTTAATTTAACTGATTTGCCATTTAGGAGAGAGGAAAGAAAGAGCCTTTCTTGATGCATCCCATTCTCTATCAAGGTATATCTGCAATTGTTTTGGGTTTTTTTCCCTAAAACAAAAAAAAGAAATTTAAAATTATGCAATCTTGGGATAGTAAAACAGCTATTTGAGAAATGTATTCTAGATAGAATTTTTCTTCTATCACAGACTAAGCAAACTACAATCCATAGCAGATATGTATGCTGGCACTTACTTAAGGACCAGTGGGATTAGATCTTGTACCCTGCTTTATCAGCCCAGACATGCATTTCATTGCTTTTCCCTGGGCTGTATTCCCAGGGGTGGAGAGTTCTTCTCCACAATGGAGTCACTCCAAGAAGGTCAGGCAGAAATTTATGTCAGTTCATGCTAAAGGACTGCTCACAGTCACCACTCCTGGGCATTAGAGGCCAAGGCCCCTGGGCAATCAGTGGCATCCATTTCTACTCAATAGCCTGATCTCTGGGATCTTTCACCTCTTCTAGGATCTTTCCTGTGAGCAGGATCTGCAACTTCATCCTGCTTTCTTTTTGGGAACCCCTCCTTTTCACAGCTGCTTTTCTTTCCAGAAGACAACCCTTTGATCTCCCAATCTACATAGTCCCTATGTGTGGTCAACCGCCTGATCTGCAGTTCTTGTTTCTATCAGCTCTCCAGTCCTGATGCTTTTGTTTCATCCAGGTCTTATGAATGTTTGCAATCAACCTTCAAAAGTCCCATTTAAGGTATTCACTACATACATGCATTAAGCTGTCACCTGACAGTATTAACTATTCTTTTTTTTTTTTTTTCAATTTAAAACACCTTCTAATGGCAACAATTCTACCACATTGTTGTTGTTTCATGTTGCTATTACAACTTGGAGCCTGTATCTTCAGAAAGGCAAAGGTCAACTACATGTCATAGAATGGTTTGGTTAGAAAAAGACCTTAAAGATCATGTAGTTATAACCCCCCTGCCATGGGCAGAGACACCTCCCACTAGACCAGGTAGCTCAGTGCCTCATCCAGCCTGGCCTTAAACACCTCCAGAGAGGTTTTAACACCTCCACAACCTCTCTGGGCAACCTTTTCCAGTGTCTCACCACACTCACTTATAATAATATTTATTAATGACTAATGGTAAAGTCAGAGACAGTGTGTAGGAAGTTCCATTCCATTGTGCTTTGCCTCCTTCTTTGGTGCTTTAAAATAAATGATGCTCAGGCTCATATGCCTTCCTTTAACTCCACTTGACAAAGAACAAGCTAGTTAAAACTTACACCATTGTCCTTTTTGAATATTTTATGGATTACTCCAAAGAAAAGAGAGTGAGCAATGGAATTTGTCAGGCTGTGTGTGGAAACAGAATTTGATTGAATTACAAGAATTTTTAGTCTGCCAAAAATTGTGTTTCCTCAAAGTAAAGCACATGTTAGCATCTTAGAATCAGTTTCTGCAGCTCTGAAAGGTTGTGGATGCCCCCTCCCTGGAGGTGTTTAAGGCAGGGCTGGATGAGGCACTGAGCAACCTGGTCTTGTGGGAGATGTCCCTGCCTATAGCAGGGGGGTTGGAACTAGATGATCCTTAAGGTCCCTTCCAACCCAAAACATTCTATGATTCTAAGGCTTACTATATAATAGTATTTTTTCATGTGATTAGACAGAATAACAGAAAAGATAGGTCAAGACTAGAAGTTTACATTCATCTACTTGTTTTCCTACATTGCCTGTGCAACAGCATAATTAACTGCAGTGATATTTAAGAAGCATACAACTAGTTACTAACAAAGAAAATGGACAAATCTTTGCAACTGCTTTTGTGAAATTAATTAAATTTTCCACTACTCAGGTCTTTCCTGAGAAGCCATACTTTCTAGTGCACTTCATAATTCATTTGTTCTGTTAATCTAAAAAATAATTAGATTTCAACTTGCTACAATGACCATGGGGTTCATCATAATTGTGAGACCACAATCAGTTTATGCAAGTCCAGATTCAGCATTGACACACAGGTCTGTTTTATTAATAAATACATTTAATTCACAGGAGATAAAGCCAAATTCACAAAACAGAATACTTTGTCTATCAGTTCATATCTATTCACTATCATATGGGATCTTTAACAATACATCATGGAATATATTTGCATTCATCACTGTGTGACTTTTCAATCACCACTTCTTTCTAATCCCTTTAATTTAGAACTACCAACACTGAGATGGTCTGTGTTGTTTCAGTCTGAAGCATTTCAGAACTGTGGGCTGAGTTTTTACAGTGTCAGGCAGGTAGAATCAGTTCAGGCAGATTGGAGATGGAGAAATACCAGTCATAAAGTGACACAAACACTGCACAGTAACAAAGAATGTGTCCATGAATGTGTCCATAAGGAACATAGAATCATAGAATGGTTTGGGTTGGAAGGGACCTTAAAGATCATCTAGTTCCAACACCCCTGCCATGGGCAGGGACACNTCCTACCCCAGCCTTTTTGCAGCCCCTTGAGGTATTGAGAATCTACTTTGGGTCTCCCCTGAGCCTTCTCTTCTCCAGGCTCAACAACCCCAACTCCTTTAGCCTGTCCTCAGAAGGCAGTTGCTCCAGCCCTTTGATCATCTTGGTGGCCTCCTCTGGACTTGCTTCAACAGCTCAATGTCCATCTTATGTTGAGGGCTCCAGAACTGGACACAGTAACTCCAGGTGGGGCCTCACCAGTGCCCAGTAGAGGGGAAAAATTCCCTTCCTTGACTTGATGGTCACACTTCTCTTGATGCAGTCCAGGATTGGGTTGGTTTCTGGTCTACAAGCACACACTACTGGCACAGGTTGAATTTTTCATCCACTGACACCCCCAAATCCTTCTCTTCAGGGCTGCACTCAAGCTACTCTCCACTCTATGATATTTGATGCTTACTGAAAGGGTACCCCACAGACAGGCTGTGCTGCCATTAGGAGTTTGGGCCAGTTGCAGAAGGTTGAACCTCTTATGATGCTCAGCCATACACAGTGTTCAGATAACAGGTTTGGTCCCCTTGGCTTATTTCCTTCCGCTCAGATTTGGTGAAGAAACACAAATATATTGACTATTAATCTAAAACTTAAAATTTACTTTTAAATCAGGAAAAGCTTGAAATCCAGGTAGAAATATAATACTGTCTGTGCTATTTTAAGCACAGTACAAGTTAGGAAAGGTACTAAAAACTATTCTATAAGCCAAACAGTAATGATTTTTTTTCATGTGCTAAATTGCTTCAGCTGTATTATCCAAGAATGGTTCATAGGGAAATGGACTTTGACAGGCAGATGTTGTTTTTCTTTCAAACTCAAGCTAACAAAGCAATGAAACATGAATAGTATCAAATTATCTTTGGCACGTTGTATGTCCCAATACAAATTCTTTGGTTACAGAAAGAGAAGTGATTTCATCTGATCAAATGTCCCCATTTTTCCACAAGTAATGAAAAGAATTTGTTATTACTTAGAGCTAGCCTCTGGAGAAGAGTCTCTACTACAAAGTAGACAGAAAGTAGTTACCACTTGTACAACAAAGATGTAACATCAGAATATGTAATGAGCATTACAAGAAAATGTGGTATTTTGTGGCCATCAAATGCTAATCAGGATATCACATCCTCTTACAGAACTGCAGGCTGATAAATCATGTTAAAACTACAAATGAGCTCACCCAAAAGAGGAAAAAGAACTGAGTTATGACCTAAGTGTGGTTTCTTGCCTCTGCAAAATTAGCCCCTGCTAATTTCAAAACTTGTGTGGGCAGAAGAGAGAGTTTTTAGGCTGTGTGTTCAGGGCATAATTCTGAAAATGTATTTTCTGAAAGTGTATTCCAGACACCCTTCAGAAGTGGCATCTGCCTGAAATACTTGAGGGTTCTTGCTGCCACATGGAGCTCAAACAGGTATTCATCTCCCAGAGGATCATCTTTTGAATGAAGGCTAATAAAAATATTCTTTATTGCTGATTATGAAATTTTCTGGTTTTCTCCTGGCAGTGTGTTGTAGCAGTAAAAACTGGGTGCTGCTCATTTCCCAGTGCCATTCCTGTTATACCTTTGGAAACCAGAGCCCGTATTTCTATAAGACAGATTAGAAATAAGGTGTGGATCTTTCACAGGAACATAAGGAAATCCTGGTACTTAGTTGAAAATTGAAGATTTTTTTCCCCCCTTTCTTTCATTTTCAATCCTTTTTAACATGTTAAGCAGGCTTCCCTTTACTTTGATTACATATCCTGGGGCTTAAATACAGCTTGTTTTGAATCTCATAGAAGGAAAAATGGCCTGTACTCCTTGAATCTAGTTAATACTGTGATAGAGTAACACAAATTCCATGTAAATTAACAAGAACTTTATAATCACTGATGATTCTGCTGCAGTGAGATTCTTTCCAGCTAATCACATCACCTGGCTCTGCAAGAGTTGCCCAATTATTCTCAGTCCAGAACTTCCTAGGTATTAATGAGGAGAATTCATTTTAGCAGTTCATCAGTGATTTAAAAAGCTTACACAGAGAGAATGGAATAATCAAGATGAAATGGTAGAATACCAAGTAATAATTTTGTACTCATGTCACACCCAATCTGGACATATTTTGGAGTACCAACAAGTTGGTTTTCAGGCATAACAGGCATAGACGACCACAGTATATTAACTAACCTTCTCAGGTAACCTTTCTGATGAAAAGCTACCCCTAAACCTGAGAAGGAAGTAAACTTGGATGAAAAGACATCAAACAAGATTCAGCCAGAACTGTCAGCAGCCTTGGTCAAAGAAGAATGATGCTTTCTGTGCTCTTCCAAGGAAGAATGGATGTGTGTATGTACCACAATTTTTTAATGCAAGAAATGCACTATTTAGATTATTTTCCTTCTGCTTTTGGAAAAATAAGGCCACATAATTCAACAGTTCTGGTGAAGTTAATTATAATAGCATTCTAACTGAAGGTCAATTAAACAACACAATGACCAAGTGCTGCAACACTAAATGAAAATATAAATTACACCAGTAGCAGATAGTTCTGTCTTAGCAATTACAACTTAGGGAGTATGACATTTTGGTTTCAGTTTAATCAATAAATGCTTCACAAACATTTTGAAGCCTTCCTTCATCTATTAGAGCATAAATGAAGCCTAAATTTCAGCTAGACATGGAGAAAGAGAGCACAGAAATTCAACTTTGGAGAGGACAGAATGTGAGGGATGGAAGGGAGAGCTTGTGTGTATTCAAGGAGCGTGTGTTTGTTAGGAACATAACCTGCAATAAAACTCATCTGTATGTCTAATCACCTGATAAAATACTATTATGTACTGTGACTTAGAATCATAGAATGGTTTGGGACTGAAGGGACCTTCAAGATCATCAAGTTCCAACCCCCCTGCCATAGGCTGGTACATCTCCCATTAGACCAGGCTGCTCAGTGCCTCATCCAGTCTGGCCTTAAACACCTCCAGGAACTGAGCCTTCCCTCTGAGCCTTCTCTTCTCCAGGCTCAACAATCCCAACTCCTTCAGTCTGTCATCATCTTTGTGGCCTCCTCTGGTGTTGCTCCAACAGCTCAATGTCCTTCTTCTGTTGAGGGCTCCAGAACTGGACACAGTAACTCCAGTTGGGGCCTCACCAGAGCCCAGTAGAGGGGCAAAATCACCTCTCTTGACCTGCTGGTCACACTTCTCTTCATGCAGCCCAGGACTGGGTTGGCTTCAGATCTGCAAGCACACACTGCCCACTCATGTTGAGTTTCTTGTCCATTGACACAAATGTGGGGGTTTTTTCAACATCATCACTCCAAAATAGGAGGACCCTGATATATATATTTTTTTTCCAGTCTAAATCACCAGTTATGTCAATCCCTTATCTCTTCCCTGCCTCCTCAGACATCTAGAAAACAAGCCTCTGCAAAAAAAACCCCAAACACTTCATCAACAGAGCTTGTCAGCTGTGAGCTCTGTGACTGCATTTCCCTGCTCTGTAGCAGTAGATCTTAATATCTCTAAGAAAAAGACTGCACAACTAACAGCCTGTACTTTTCATCCATCCCTAAATGCACAGCTGGCATCCTTATGGGATTTTCTATTCTGCATATTCAGCCTAGCACTTTGAAATCTTCAGAAGGTTTCTTCTTGCAGGAAAAATATTGTTGAAGCAGGGGGCTGCTCTCTTAATCCTCTGGATGTAGCTAAGGTTAACTTTGGGATTTGAATGGAAAGGCTTTTGATTTTCATTCACTCCTGTCTTTCATGGTGCCTCTGAATCTATGTTGTTGCCAGTAAAGAAGAAGTTTCAAGCTCTCTTTAGGAAGGACGGGGTTTCTCTTCAGCTAGAGATGGTTGAAAATGAGTGTTCCAGTCACCAGTTTAATGTTATCCACTAACTGCCATTTTCCCAACAGAGAAAATTACTTGTTTAGAGTCTGATTTAAGTCTGATTGATGCAACCACAGGGATACACACACAAAGAAGAGCTAATTTATCATTTTGTTCCACTTTTACTCACTTTTTTGTTTCGCTCAGTTAGACAGCACTGTCAAAATGTGTCTTTCAGGAGATGCTTACATATTTAATCCTTGTGATTAAATTTTGCTCTTTTGCCTTCCTGAGCCTTCAAAGTTTTATGTTTGGCAGCATATTGTCTCATTTCTGGTGTTCTCTTCAGCAGCATAACAAGAGTAGCTAAGAAATATTCACCAAAACAACTTGATATGAAATATTTATTTTTCCTTTAGACAGATAATTCTGCCTTACTGAAGGCCTGTCCTGGAATTTCATTAATGACTGCCAAGTGACAGAGGGATTGTCAACATTTTTCCAGCTCCACATAAGACTGTATTTGGTAGAATAATGAAGAGTTTACATTAGAACACTTCCCAACACATGAGAATCATGATTTCCTAAGGCTGTGCTTCTGACTGATTCTTTTTAAACAGAAAGATCTGAGATGCATCTTATGTAGCAATCTGCACAATTTAAAGCCAGTGGAGATCAATAACTCAGGCAGAAACTAATAATCAATACAAATACTGCCTCTCAGAAGTAATTTTCCTTATAATGGGGTAGATGGTAAGTGAATGTTTTAAACAGCTGTTTTGTTTCATGGTCAGCTGGAGACAGAACCACTTTACAAGCCCACCTACCTAATAACTAGTGATTTATTTTATTTCTGTGACTGAAAATTTTGGACACTCATAGACTCTAGAAATTCTGGGATGCTAAATTCTGGGAAGATTTTATGAGGTACAGCAAAGTTAGAGGGTAGTTCTGTTGCTATTGTACATCCTAAAGTAATTTGGAATGACTTGGAACTTGAGCTGCTGGAAGAAGGGACATCCTTTGGCCTTTGTGGCTTGCAAAATCTAAAAGTTGGATAAACAACACTCTACCCAAGTAGAAGACTTCAAACCTATAAATAGTCTCCAAGGGTTTCTCGCAGTGGGGAAATTAGTTGATCCTGAAAGGGGCCCCCCTAAGACAGCATATTCTAGTAGTATATCATCTAGTCAGCTCACTTGGTGAATATAGTGTCAGCATAAAAGCCTGAAGTCCCAGATCTATTTTTAAATATTACTCCTATGAAGACTCATATGGGAAAGCATCATTATTCCTATTATGATCCTGAACTCTGTCCTGAAGGCAGATATCTCTTTCCTTCTTTTCAGTGGCTTGAATTGCCCATTGGATTTAGAAGGTTGGCTCCATTTCTGTTGGTGTGTTTTAGTTTATGATTTGTAGCACTGAATTGGGCAACAGTAAAGAAAGATTATTTTTGCTTCTCCTGCAAAAAGATATTATGAACAAATGTAGTCATATGATAACCTATAGAAACTGTATATTTAGGAGGAAGAGGATTTCTCTGTCACAGCTAAGTTACGTCTTGTCTTCCCAATTCTGTACTTTGGCAGAGTAGTTTTTGACTGTGACAACTCAGACAGAATTACTGTGTTTGGGTTTTTTTTTCTTTTTTCTTTTTTGGTAGTTCCAAAGATCACAACAAAAGCTATGTACACCCAGTTACAAAGTGATAACAGAACAAACACTAAAACTGGCTGTGGTGCTCAATTTTGCTTACTTGTTAACAACCCCCTGGTGAGACCCAATCAAAGGCTGGAAGACAGAGTCAACAAACATGCTGTTTACTGAAAACTGCAAAGTTTGATTGTTCAGCCTGAAGAAGAGAAGGCTCAGGGGAGACCTCAGAGTAGCTTCTCAATACCTGAAGGGGGCTACAGAAAGGCTGGGGGAGGACTTTTCAATAGCATATGTGATGGCAGGACTAGAAATAATGGATGCAAATTGGAAGAGGGGAGGGTCAGGCTAGAGAGAAGAAAGAAATCCTTTCCTGTGAGGGTGGAGAGATACTGGTAGAGGTTGCCCAGAGAGGTAGTGGATGCCCTCTCAATCCCTGGAGGTGGTTAAGGCCAGGCTGGATGAGGCACTGAGCAACCTGGTCTAATGGTAGGTGGTTGGAACTAGATGATCTTGAAGGTCCCTTCCAACCCAAACCATTCTCTGATTCTATGACTTCTGAAAGATATACTCAGCACATCAGAAATTCTGAGATATTGCAGGACTAAGTTTTTTTTTTTCTTTTTTGCAGAGCAAATTCCTAATGAAACTGTTCAAACACTTGCTGAAAATTAAAAGGTCTGGTAATCATAATAAAGAAGTCATCAGCATAAAGAAGTTAGCATCATCATATACAATTTTGGTCCACATGTCTTTCTTTTTTAAAAAAAGCAAACAGTGACCCCAGGCATTCTAGAAGCTAGCATTTAGAAAAGGGGTATAGGGATCATCTTCCCTGAGGTGGAACAAAGTACTGAGATAAAAAGCTGCTTGAAACTTATGAAGAAATAGTTGATAAAATATCAGGGTATGGCCATGAATGATGTATTGGCAACCAGTCAGAGGGTAGCACAGCTTTACCTATCAGGATTTTACAGATTGTGAGGAAATGATCAGTATGTGCCTGACTACAGTAGCCTTAATGAAACCTTTCCTAAAAAGCAAAGGATTCCACTGACCTTTTAACAGATACAAATGTAACTTTAGACACATCAATTTGGGCCTACATCCAAGAGGATGAATTTTTGTAACAGCTGTCTTTGTTCTGGTGAGGATAGGGTTAGTTCTGGCAGACACAGATATCCCATTACCACCTAAGCCATGGTCACTGGTAGCCAGGGGCTGGTAGGGAAGGTGCTACTGTGTCACATGTGTACTTTCCCCCACTCATGTTATTGTTGTCATTTTCTAGTTGACATTATTCTGTTAGACTTCACTTTTTACCTTTATCTCAACTTTTTGAGTGTTTTTTTCTCTTTTCCCCTCACGAATCTGCTCTCCCACCCACCCAAAGGGGGGCAGCTGGAACCAGGGAACCTGGATTTTTCTTTCTGAAGTCAAAGCACAGCAGCAGCTCTCTGCAGCAATGTAGACCACAGCATTGAGCTACTTGCAATAAAGAATCCCTGCTTAATAGTCACCAAGGCTATAAAGTTATTTTATATGCAGATTGCATGCCTTCAACAGCTTCTTTGGGGGTTGAAACTTGATCTTTAAGGTCCTTTCCAACTCAAACTATTCTGTGATTCTTAGGATAGCATTTTAAAGACATTAGTTTGACCTTATCATGACTTCTAGAAAAATGTTAATGTAACCTGATAAAAGTTAGAAACTTTGTTTTAAGAGAAGGAGAATTTTTTTAATTTTTTTTTTTAACAAACTCCTTTCAAAACCTCATTCTCAGTGTATTCCTCACCAAAATGTTGAACTTCTTTTTTTTTCTCCACTGTGAGCAAGATATTTTTTAGTGCCTGAAGGAAAATACTGCACTTGACAGCTGTGAAAAATACCATCTTGGAAATTGTTTGTGGCAATGATGCCTTTAAATCTGGCAGATTAGCCCATATTCCCTGAGCTGCAGCAACATCTGAGCAAATAACAGATGGGTTTATTATCAGGGCAAATTACGTCTGTCTGCTCCTGATGAGGTTTCTACAACTTAGCATGGAGTCACAGGTCTCTTTTCATGGTTAAGAAATTATCTGTTATTGTTGTTCTTCTCTTGTTGCTGTTGTTGTTCTGTGAAACTTTGCTTTTTTGCCTTTGTCTCAGCCCACGAGTGTTGTTTTGTTTTCTTTTCCTCTCGTGAGTCTTCCCCCAGCCCCCCTCAAAGGGGGCAGCTGGAGCCAGAGAGACATGGATCTTCTATCTGAAGACAAACCACGACAATGAGCTGCCATAATGTTCTTAAATCAAATGGATTGCCAAGAATTGTGTTGTTATAGGTGATAATGACATTCACAATCATGAGAATTTACAAATCAAACATGCAAATGATAATTGTACAAGGATATACTGCTTTGTTTGTTTCATGTGTTTGCTTAAATAAGAAACATACTTTCCCTTTTTTGCAATTAATAACTCTAATGTCCAGGGAAAAACCCACTTTTCTTGCCTGTCAATAAAAGCAAGAGAAAAATCTACTGTTTGTTTTGATTTTTCAATTGCTGCAGGCTTCTACATCAAGCATGACATCTATATTAAGCAAGTACCATGAAAAAAACTGAAAAGTCAGTTATTCTGCTCTTAAAAGTCATGGTGATATCCGGAATAGTTAGAAGAACAACGTATTGTACCTGGCTCTGATTTAAAGCCTTTTCTTTCTTCTTACTTCTTTTTTTTTTTTTTTTTTTTCCAGCTGATGCTCTGTTTCCTGAAAAGGTTGTGGCTGTTCAATGGGACAACTCTTCAATTCATAGGTGTAAACATAATAACTGGGAAATACACAGACAGCAAACAGTGCCCATGAATTCTAAATCTTGACTTTAGAAAACATGAAATATTATTTCAGGATTCCTTTTCAAATATAAAATAACTGCAGAGACTTTATTCTTTTAACATTCCGGTTGGTATAGAAGTGAAATCATAAAATCGATAGGGTTGGAAGGGACCCTAAAGATCATCTAGTTCCAACCATCCTGCTGTGGGCAGGGACNGCCTTTCTGTAGCCCCCTTCAGGTATTGAGAAGCTACGCTGAGGTCCCCCCTGAGCCTTCTCTTCTCCAGGCTGAACAACACCAACTCCTTTAGCCTGTCCTCAGAAGGGAGGTGCTCCAGGCCTCTCATCATAGTAAGCTGGCATTAATTATTTAATGAATAAAAGATATCTATTCTATCACTGGAAAGTAGTTATATCTGCCATTCCCTTATTTCTATTAAATAACTCTTCTTGTTTTCACATCTCCCAAGAAATAATGTTCTGGAAAACACTTCTGTATATGAGGGAGCAAATTAGATGCAGCTGAAACCCCTATTGTGTGGCAATGACATCTCTGACAGTTCTCCCTCAAGTGCTACAAGAAGTGGTGTGCAAGGAAACACACAGATCAGAGGCAATTAGAATTGAAACAGAGAAAAGTTGAAAATTATTAGATAAAACATCACAAGGTCAGGATGCCAAGGCACATCAAGGAATGTTAATAGAGACAAAGAAGTCTGAATACTGACTTCAGGGGAATTTTGGGACATTTAAAACTAATATGTATAAAAAAGATGTCATAGCACTAAATGGTTCTTTGGCTTTTGGGGTTTTTTTAGTCTTCTCAGAAATTGCAGAGAACTCTATCATCATCAATAGCCTGCAGAAATAAAAGCTGCAGGGGTAGAAGGTTGTCTGTGTCTATACTGTTTGCACAGTGTTAACAGCAGCACTAACACAACACTATGGGGTTGTTTTTTAGGAGAGTATTTTGTAAAGCATAAATTAGCCTTTGTATGTGAAGATGCAAAGTGGAGGACTGGTTCTTGAGGATACATGAACTGGGTTTTGTGAGGATACATGGACTCGTGATACCCTCTTTCTGGAGGAGATACTGGATGTGGTTGGGGTTTGCTTTCTATTATCACTGTCAAACCAAACAGTCCCCCAAATTCTACTTGGGAGGATCATAATGTTTCTGCATTAGTTTTGACTCTTCATCAATCCATAAATGAGGCTTTTCCAATTTTTGTCCCACAGATAAATCCTCTTCCATGCTGCAGAATAAAAGACAAAGAGATGAGGATGCTTTTGTGTGCTAAGTGATATTCTGTGATTCTGTGATTTTGTGAAGTATTCCTTCTAAGGCTGACAATCCCATCAATGCATATTTAATTGTTAGCATGAAAAGGAGCTATTCCAACAGAGAAAATCATACAAAACCTCTGACTGCAGGTCCTAACTGGTATTCTTGAGAACTGAGCAGGATTTTCTAGTGTGGTACAGATAAAACAGGCACTGGCCTTTTCGTTTGATTAGAAATTTCACTCTCCATCTGAGGAAACAATGTGATACAATTTAATAACTTTCAGCTTGAGACATGAGTTCACAAAACAGGAAACGAGCAGATACACCTCAAAAAGCTTCCTCAGATAAATCCTACTTTTCCTTAATATTTTTAAGCCTGGAGAAGAAAAGGCTCAGTAGGTACCTCCGAGTGACTTCTCAATACCCAAAGAGGGCTACAGAAGGACTGGATTAGGACTTTTTCATAGGATATGTGATGGCAGGACTAGGAGTAATAGATGCAGATTGGAAGAGGGGAGTGTCCTGGTTTGAGGTAAAATAGGGTTAATTTTCTAGTTTGTAACTTTACTTTTCAGCTAGGCATCTTCTGTCTGACTAAACTCTGAAATTAACTGCACATTGTTCAGACACTGTTCACTCCCAGACTGATAAGACCAGAGAGTGGTATGCAAGAAGCTCTTATTTTCATTATTCACTGTGGTGATCAAGGTCAGAATGTTTGTCAGCCACCCCACCGGGGGGGCTGGAAACAGAAGAACATAGAGAAGTCCCACCAGCAAGGAGGAGCGAACAGGGCANTTGCCCAGAGAGGTTGTGGATGCCCCCTCAATCCCTGGAGGTGTTTAAGGCCAGGCTGGATGAGACACTGAGCAACCTGGTGTAATGGGAGGTGTTCCCACCCATGGCAGAGGCTTTGGAACTAGATGATCTTTAAGGTCCCTTCCAACCCAAACCATTCTATGATTCTAAGTCACAGTAGATAACAGTATTTTATCAGGTGATTAGACAAACATATGAATTTTATTGCAGGTTATATTCCTAACAAACACACCTTTTGAAGGCTTGTTTTATCATTCTTTGCTGCTGCTATCATGGTTTCATCTTTATTTTTTAATGTATTCGTCAGTTTGCTATTGTTTATCCAGTGTCTTCCTTGATTTCTTATCTAGCACTTCTTTTTTTCTGGGGACTTCCAGGACAGTATATTGCTTTTGTATACTCCAGTTGTGTATTGCTTGCTATGAGCCTCAAACTTCTTAATTAGTCTCACATTTAGAAAACACTTCAGGCCTGACTGATTAGGATTTTCACCTTTACAACATCTTTGGGATCTGGTAAGAATAGAATATATTGATACAGAAACAAGAAATGGAAATCAGCTAATTAGATGCTGATGTAGCAAGAGGAAGTTACCTTTTATTTGGCTTCTCCTCTCATTCTTATTAGATGGTCAACATTTTCTCATGCTAAAAATTTTGTTAGCAAAATGGCAAATAAGTAACTGCCATGTTTTATAGCTTTGTATTACACATAATTAATTGAAGAATATAATATTATTATGTATTAATAAAATAATAGCTGCCATGGAATGGTGTGGTTCATTGGACCAATGAGATGACAAGTAAGAGAGCATATAAAAAATAAATGAAATATATGAAATGTCCCTTGAAGTATGCATGGAATCAAAAAGCATGATAAATAAAGCTGTGTCAGGAAGCAAACTAAATTCAAGGTTGCCATCTGAAACTAAGAACAGATGCTGTGCTAGACATATGAAAACAAGGACAGTAAATAGAATTAGAGAAAGTTTATGAGCAGTGTAGGGGGAGTACAGTTTGCATTGCACTGATTTTCAGAACTTATTTTATAGATTACTTGTGCATTAAATCTTTAAAAAGTGTGGGTATATGGCAGATATATTACTATGTCAGTAGTATCAGTATAAATTGGGGACTGAGCTGTTAAAGAGAAGTGAAGGGGAAAGGGAGCTGGGGACCCCAGCTGGACAGCAGGGTGACCATGAGCCAGCAATGTCCCCTTGTGGCCAAAAAGGCCAATGGCATCCTGGGGTGTATTAGAAGGGGTGTAGTCAGTAGGCAGAGGTTCTCCTCCCGCCCTACTCTGCCCTGGTGAGAC
>VZTY01000906.1:12585-24806 GCA_013400935.1 Turnix velox | reverse complement strand
TCAATATCATCAATATCAATATCATTNATCACTCAATATCATCAATATCATCAATATCAATATCTGAAGGTGGCTACAGAAAGGTTGGGGTAGGACTTCTTAATAGGGTCCAGGATGGCAGGACTAGGAGCAATGGATGCAAATTGGAAGAGGGGTGATTTAAGCTGGAGAGAAGAAAGAAGTTCTATCTTATGAGGGTGGTGAGACACTGGAAGAAGTTGCCTGGAGAGGTTGTGGATGCCCCATCTCTCTGGAAGAGTTTAAGACGAGGTTGGATGAAGCACTGAGCAACCTGGTCTATGGGCAAGGGGGTTGGAACCAGATGATCTTTAAGGTCCCTTCCAATCCAAACCATTCTATGATCACTCCTTTGTGTCCCAAACTCTGCTGTCTTCCATGTGGATCAAGAGTGATGGAAATCCTCCTCCCCTCTGCATTTCTGATCCCAAATGCCAAGATTAAGGTCAGAAGATGGGGATTTTGGTTTGCTGTGGCCACCACTTGAGTATCTCCTGCTTAAAGTCACCCTCTTCTAAATGCAGGTGCTGCACACCAAGGCACGGGCCACCAACCTCTCTTGGTGACAGTGAGGAGCATCTCAGGATGGACTGCACGTCTGGAGCTGAGCTTCCACTCCTCCTGCTGTGCAGAACACAGGGGGTGAAGAGTGTGTTGATCATGAATCCCTGGAGGTGTTTAAGGCCAGGCTGGGTGAGACATTGACAGGGCAGGGGGGTTGGAACTGGATGATCTTGAAGGTCCCTTCCAGCCCAAACTATTCTATGATTCTATGATTCAATGAAGGCCAAGGTGTTGGAGCTGTACATACTCCAAGGGTTAGCTCTGCCATGGCTGAGGCACTGAGGTGAGGATAAAACCTGGTGTAGAGCCAGGAGAGAGGTTTTACAGCCGGAACGAACAAATGTTGGACATCACTGAAAGTGATATAAGGAAAAGGGCAGCTTAGGCTGGAGAATGAGCTCCTCTGAGCTGTGACACAGGCACCTGCAGCTTCTGGAGCATAGGGTAGATCTCATGGGGCAGCTTCCCTCTGCTTCTTCCTATCCCATCAATGTGCTCATGGCCAGGCTGGGAAGAGGTGCTGGAATAACTGAGAATGCTATTTGTAGAGTCTGAAGGGACCTTCAAAGGCCATCTAGCCCAATCCCCTATAGTGACAGGGACATCCTGCACTAGATGAGGTTGCTCAGAGTCTCAGCAAGCCTGGCCTTGGATGTCTCCAGGCACTGATAGGGCCTCCACCACCTCTCTGGGCAACATGAGTGAGTGTCTCACTTCCCTCATGGTGAAGAACTTCTTCCTCATGTCTCATCTAACCCTGCCCTGCTCTAGTTCCAAACCACTGTCCCTCATCCCATGGCTCCATGCCCTGAAAAACATCCCCTCCTCAGCTTCAGGTCTGGGGCTTCTCTGGTGGGATGTCTTTCATGGGACTGACTGTGCTTGGTGACACAAGTGGCACATGGGGAAGGAAGCAGGGGGCTGTGACCAAAGCAACTCCTTGCTGCTGAGGATGGAGCAGAGCTGAGCATCCTGCTTTCTGATGAGAAGCTGAGGCATCAGGCACATAGAGAAAAATCCACACCTTCTGGACACCCTTGGTGCAGGCTCTGGGCTCAATCAGAGGGCATCTTGCTCCTTAAATTGCTGCCTGGCTGAGAGGAATCCAATTCAGTCTTTCACACTCTTGATGGGCTGTCTTGCCCAAGGGCATTGCTGTGTTGTGCAAGTCCAAAATGTCTCCAGAAGAGCAAGAGGACAGCACTATGTTGTATTGCCAGGCTTAAAAGAGCTAACAGAGCTCCTCAAACCCTTGTGCACCTCATTATGTATCTAACAGAGAGCCCTGCTGTCCTTTGGCCTCAGTTCCTTCCCTTCCAGTGCTGGAAGGCTCAGGGAAGGAAGGAAAACATCATCCCAACCTCCCAGCAGTGGGTTTTGTGGTCCCTGCTAAAGGCTAACAGGCTCCCTGATAAACCCAGCACTTTAGTGTCTATTTGTGTCAACAGAGGAGATCTTCTCTTCCTCCCATCTTTAGCATCTAAGCCTCTTTCAAGCCTTTTCCTGCATGTCTCCCCAAAACCTCACTATTCCCATCCTATTTTAGCTGGTTTTTAGGTTATTTTGGCCACACAGGAGACTCAGCCTTCATCCTGCCCCTGTTCTCCTGGTTCTTGTGGGCTGAGCACAACCAGAAGGATGGTCAGCATGGGCTCCCTCATCCCATGGCTCGGTTGTGGATGCCCCTTCCCTGGAGATGTTTAAGGCCAGGCTGGACAAGGCTCTGAGCAACCTGGTGTAGTGGGAGGTGTCCCTGCCCATGGCAGGGGGGTTGGAACTAGATGATCTTGAAGGTTCCTTCCAACCCAAACCATTCTGTGATTCTTTTGGGCTCACATCACAAGGCTGAGCTTAGCCTCAGCTTCTCTGGGTGCTCACAAAGGGCTTTGACAGGAGCTCATGGCACTGCCATACCCACTGGGGAGCAGCTCTCCTCTCAGCATCACCTGCCTGAGATAGGGCTGCACAAACACTGCCCTGTTTGGTGAAGGGCTCTGGTTTCCAGGGCACAGAGTTATTTCCACTTAGGAGTTTCTCCTCGCTGGGAAAACATTAACCACCCCTCCCACTCATTGCAAAGACATAGAATCATAGAAACACAGGGTTGGAAGGCACCTTCCAAGACCACCTAGTCCAACCCTCCTGTAGAACAGTTTTAACCTGAAAAAGGGAGATTTTTATTATATTAGGAGGAAATTCTTTCCTGAGAGGATGGTGAGCCCCTGGCCCAGGTTGCCCAGAGGAGCTGTGGCTGCCCCATCTCTGGAGGATTTCAAGGTCAGGTTGGACAGGGCTTGGAGCAACCTGGGCTGGTGGGAGTTGTCCTTGCACAGGGCAGGGAAATGAAACTGAATGGTCTTAGAATTCTCTTCCAACCCAAACCATTCCATGATTCTATGTGTATCCCTCCTCAGACTTTCCTGATTCAAGTGCCAGTGTGTCTCCCTTGCAGCTAGTAGGGTGGCAAACCTGGAGAAGAGGCTGATGCCTGTCTTGGAGATGTTAAAATCCCACCCTGAAGCACAGCCCCTGGTGCTCCCACTGGAGACAGGCAGCAGGAGATGCTTTAACCCATGGTGGGAATCCCCTCTGCAGGAGATACCCTGCAGCTTGGCCCTGTACTGCTGCTCTCATTCACAAACCCTCATCCCCAGGCTGGCTCCTTGCCCTCCCGACCTTGGTGGCCTTCATGTGGCGCCACTTGGCCATGTTTCTAGACATAGCTGGGATGATGTCAACAGTGTCCAGCCCTTCTTCTATACAGCCCTCCTGGGAAAGCCTTCAGACCACACGGCCAAGCTGTTGGCCGGACCTGCCAGGCTCCCTGCTCCTTGGGCAAGGGCTCCTATTGCTTCAGCTCCCAAACAATGGGAGGTGACAGGGGCTCTCAGCGAGCCCCCAGGGCACAGACTGGTTTTTCCACCAGTTTCTGGTGCCACTGTGGCACCTCTGGGCACAGGGAGCTCAGAAGGAAGACTTCTGGCACCCCTTCTTGGGGATGGCCATGCTGGCATCCCAGTGCTCCTGGGCAAGAGAGGAACTGTTGGGTGCAGGTCACAGATGTGGCAGCAAAAGCAGAAAAGCATGAGATAGCCCAGGGACTGGGCTCCCAGCACCACCAGTGTTCCTAGATGGGGAGCTGTAATGGTAGCACCTTGAAAAAAGTCAGTTAGAAGGACTCACCATCTGCCTCACGCACTCCTATCATGCCAGGGCAGTGCTGCACCAGGCTGGAGAGGAGGATATGGCTGTGATCCCCATCTCCCTGTTACCCACCTCTTTCCCTGCCCTCTCACTGGGAGGATTTAATTTGAATTTCCTGTCTATATTTGCAGGAGAAAAGCCACACTGACCTTCCCTGGTGCCCTTCTGCTTGCCCCACTGCTTTGCTGGGACATCTTTGGACCCACAGCCTGGAGTCCCTGGAACCCATCTCTGCCAGCTAGGACTCAGGATGGTCCTCTCTGCCCAGCTTGTCCCAGCAGCTTGCTTTGTGGCCCAGACACCACAGGATAAAGCAGCCAGGCTGGCATCTCCAGAAGAAAGGAGTGGGGATGGACAGAGAACACAGAACTTACTGCCTTCCCAGTGCTACTCAGAGCAGGTACCTCCTGTGTGATTCCTCATCTGTGCAGGGGGATGAAACTGAGTGGTCTTAGAATTCCTTTCCAACACAAACCATTCCATCCCACTGGGTCCTACTGCCTCGTACCCCATAAAGTGCCAGGAACCTCAGTCTCAGAAGACAGTGGGGTTGGGATGGGATTCAGGACCCTCTACACTCCCTGCAGATGTCCACCTCTTACCTTTCTTTTTCCTCCTCTGATGTTTCCTACCATCTCCTGGAAGAGAAGGGGATACAGGTGGAGATTAATTCTGATTCATGTCCTGTTTCAGGCTCCATCACCCCATACTCTTCCACATCTCCCTCCGTGTCCCTCTGCCCCCTGTCCCCACCTACAGCTGCACTCAAGCTGTGGATCTAAGGGTCCAGGAGAGCAGTGGGAAAGATGGGACACTTTGACAAGGGTGTCCCACCATGCTGCCACGCTGGCAGGGCAGCCAGCCACCCTCCCATGGCTGCCCAGCAGAGCTCCCCTGGCCCAGGCTGGCTGCAGCCCCATGCTGCTCCCAGCTGTGAGTGCTCAGAGCAAGGGAGGGGAGAAGGGAGAGGGGGTTCCAGCCCACAAAAGCAGATGTTGCTAATTGAGCCTTTGAGCTGCATGCCAAGCCATGGCATGGAGGCTCTGCCCGGGGTTTCAGAACCACTGCCAGGTCGCTGGCTTTGAAGATGGTTGTGGGGGGAGAGAGGGGACAGGGCAGGGGGGGTCTGTGCGTGCATATCAGACTCAGCAACTCACAGATCCCTATCTCTGCACTGGTGGCTGCTGGGGCTGGGAAACTCATCCCACTGGAGGGAATGGAGGGAATGAAGGTCCTCACATCTGCACCTCAGCTACAACTGGGCCAGGAGGAAGTAAAGATTCAATGTAAGAGGAAAGTGGCTACTACAGGTGGCTGCTCATTGCCCTTCTCTTTGCTTTGATGGTTAAAGATGGGGAAGACCTGGTTAGCAATGGCAGGTCCTGGAGATGCCTAGCTTGGAGAGAGGATTTGAACATCTGATTTGGTAAGAGCATCCTTCCCAGAGCCTGAGTGTTTGCCAACAGCCAGAGCCTCTGACCAGCTGTGGTGTCCATCAGAGAGACATCCCTTTCTCCCCACAAAACTTCTGATGTCCTTTTTTCCTAACTTTTCTGTCCTGAAGTGATCTCACTGGTGCCCAGTTCTATCCAGGGCAGTGTTGCTTCTTTTGGGCAGTGCCAGCCATTCTCTGTCCCAGCAGACCTGGGTGCAGGCAGTTGGATACACCTGGTCCTGCATTCATCACAGAATCAGAGGTTTGGAAGGAACATTCAAAGACCATCTAGTCCAACCCCCTGCAGTGAGTAGGAGCATCCTGCACTAGATGAGGTTGCTCAGAGCCTCAGCAAGCCTGGCCTTGGATATCTCCAGGGATGTGGCTTTCACCTCCTCCCTGGGCAACCTGGGCCAGTGTCTCACCATCCTTATGGGGAGAGAACTTCCTAATGTCTAACCTAACCCTGCCCTGCTCTAGTTTCAAACCACTGCCCCTCATCTTGTGACTCCAGACCCTGAACAGCCCCTCTCCAGCTTTCCTGTATTGCATTCACTGCAAGAAGCTCTTATAGCATCTCCCCAGTCACTCTGGGCACATCACCTTTGGCTCAGGTGCTGCCACAACCCTTTTGGGGGCCACCGAGTGTGACAAACAAGCAGGGAGGTGCTACAAAAGCAGTTCTGGGCACATCAGGGTTCCCCTGGGGGTTCTCAAAGGCTCTCAAAGGGGGTTCTCTGTAGGGATGCGGGAAGGTGGAACAGGTTACCCAGACAGATTGTGGATGCCCCCTTCTGGAGGTGTTTAAGGCCAGGCTGAATGAGGCACTGAGCAACCTGGTGTAGTGGGAGGTGTCCTTGCCCATGGAAGGGGGGTTGGAACTAGATAATCTTTAAGGTCCCTTCCAACCTAAACCATTCTGTGATTCTGCGGGAGGAGATGGGCGGACAGACCCTTACCCCTCGTCCTGCGGGCACCGTGGAGAGGGCAGACACAGGGGACATTGCTCCCTGTCGGTCCCCGGGTCCTTGCCCTGCCCGTTTGGGGGCCACCGGAGCCATCCCTGTGGCTCTGCTGCCGCCCCGCGGGCAGCGCAGCCGGGATGGGGCTCCGGCGTTCCCCGCACCGATGAATGTCCCTCCCGGTCCCCGTCCCCTCACCGAGGTACAGCTCCGTGTCGTGAGAGGCTTTACACACTCGTGTGCACCCCTTGGGGATGCGTGTCCTGGCACAAGCTGCACGTATGGAGCCGTGGCGCCGTGCCTGGACCGTGACACACGCCTGGACCACAGGTGGGACCACACGCCATGGCCAGAGCTGGCATCGAGCCATGCACCACATGGATGTCATGGATGAAGCCACGAACAAAGGCGCTGCACTCCCCTCTAGCTTTCAGACACTAAAACCTCCATCTTTTGTCCCAGTTTCACCTTCTTTTTGAATGCCACCACCTGTCTCCCATACGTTTGTGCCTGAATCCCACTCACAGTGCATCCAGGGGTCCCAGCTCCTCTAGGATGGCATATTCCCCATCCCTCATCCCTCCCCTCCATCCTTCACTTCACCCCTGGGTTTTGCACAGAATTCTCAAAGAATTAAAAAAAAAAAAAAAGTGAAAGGCTTAAAGAAATCAGAGGTATGCAGAGAGTGGAAGTTGAAAAAATATTGGAAACTAAGCAAATATGGAGGTTTGAAAAAAAACCAAACCAGTGCTTAAAAAAGTTCCAGGCTGAGAAAATTGAAATTAGTGGGGCAGGACTCCAGTAATGTTGTTTTTCCCTGTTTTATCCTGACTTTTCCTGCCTTGCCTTGCTCAGTCTTGCCTTGCTCGGCCGTGCCCGTGTCATGGAGCCGGGCGAGCACTAGAGGACAGCCGAGCTCCACTCAAGGAACCCCCCTCAAAGCTTGCCCCGCCTGCCAGCACCTCCAGATCCCGAGCATCCTGCCCTGTAGCACTCTGTAGCCCTTCAGAACATCCTGTTCATCAGCACACTGCAGCCCTCAGCTCCTCTTCCAGCCCCGGGCATCCCAATAGCCCCGAGCATCCCAATAGTCTAGAGCATTCCTTCCAGCCCTAAGCATCACAATAGCCTCAAGCATCCCCACAGCCTGGAGCATCCCCACAGCCTTGGGTGTCCCTGCCAGCCCTGAGAAACTCCACAGCTTCCAGCATCCCTTCCAGCCCTCAGTATCCCCATAGCCTCGAGCATTCCTAGCAGCCCTAAGCATCCCTGCTAGCCCTGAGCACCTCCACAGCCTCCAGCATCCCCCCCAGTCTTGATTATCCCTGCTAAACCTGAGCACCCTGGGGCAGTCCTGTGGCCCAGAGAACCCAAAAATCCCTGGGAGCATCCCCAAATCCCTGAGCATCTCCCAGTCCTGAGTGCAGCCCATAGGGCTCACAGGCCTCCTGGACCTTAAAATCCTACTGAACTAGTCCCAAAGATGAAACTAGGGGGGGAGAATTGGAGATTTTGGAGACTTCTGCTTCTGTGAGGGGGGAGGTAGAGTTCCCTGGGTCTTATTTAAATCCAGAAGAAGGAGTGTTGCTGGGGGAGAAACAGTTGTGAAGGTTCCCACTCATGATTTTGCCCCGGAGCTGCTGTGGTTGCATAGTAAATATGGGAAATGTTTCTTTTCTTCTCAGTTTCAGGTCAGAGGGGGTGGGGACCACTGCAGGTTGGGGAGCTGCAGCAGGGCCTGCTGCCAGGAGCTGCTGCTTGCATTAAAATTAAGGAAGAGGAAGAAAAGGATATGGGAAATCCCAGTTGAGGTGGTGTGGCAGGCACACAGCCCTCACCAGTTGTCCCTCCAGCCAGTCCCCTGGCTAAGCCACAGCCTGATCCCTGCAGAGGTGGCTCACAGTTCACCCCAGGAGCTGCCCAGATCCCTGATAGAAAGTGTTTCCTGATGTTTAACCTCCCCTTCACCCCACCCTCCACGTGGATGTGGGTAACCATGTCCTCCCACACCAGTGTGAATGCATCTTCCCTCTTCCCAGGTTGTGTCCTCTTTCGCCTCTGCTGCTCTTGTCCCCAAGAGACATGTTCCTTGTGCCACTCACACCATCCTCCTGACTTTTTCATCTTCCAGGAGTGGGGAGATCTTCTCATCCACTCCTTCCTGCAAGGCAAGAGCTGAGACAGGACCCACTCACTGGTTGAGCAGCTCTTAGGGCTGGGACATGCCCTCCTGCCCATGCTGTCCCCTCTGTGGAGACCTCAATGACTGCACCCATCACACAGAGTGGGAAGATGGGTGTCCCCAGTCATGCTCTCACCCATGCTGGGGGTCAGGAGTCTCAAGGTCTCCTTGCCTGGTCACTGTCCGTCCATCACAGGACCATGGACATGTGGCCACATTAACAGCCTGTCCTCACCAGCATGGGGACCACCATGTGTCAGGGTGAGCAAAGCAGCTGTGTTTACTTTGCATCTGCTGAAGAGAACAACAAGGGATTTTTTTGGTTATTATTTATTTATTTTCTCTTTTTTTTTTTTTTTTAAGGCTTTGTGTGTCCTTCACCGGCCAGAAACCTTCATGTAAACATCCTGCTGGTTCACCAGGAGGAGAGAGCAGGGTGATAGAGGAAATGTTCTGACTTCTGAGCCTCTTGCACCCACACACACACATTTAGACACCCTCATTACCCTGCCAGGTAACACAGGAGGGTGCTGACATCCCCCCTCCCCTCAGCTCGGTGTGGTCCCTGACCTGAATCATAGAATCATAGAATAGTTTGGGTTGGAAGGGGCCTTAAAGATCATCGAGTTCCAACCCTCCTGCCATAGGCACCTTCCACTAGGGTATGCAGATGACCCCAGGAAAGCAGGAGCCCTCCAGGGCACCAGCCAGCCCCAAGCACAGCCAGATACTCTACAAAAAGAATTTTGGGCTGTCCCTGCTATCAAAGAGAGGGGTCTTTTGACAGGTAACACAGGAGGGTGCTGACATCTCCCTCCCCTCACCTCAGTGTGGTCCCTGGGCTGGTGGTTATGCAGATGACCCCAGGAAAGGAGGACCCACCAGGGCATCAACCAGCCCCAAAAATGCTACAAGATGAAATTTGGATTGTCCCTGCTGTCAGAGAGAGGGGTCTCTTGCCCTATGGGGCTTCATGCTGAATTTGGAGATCAACAGGGAGGTGTCCCTGCCTATGGGAAGGGTGGGTTGGAACTAGATGATCTTTAAGGTCCCTTCCAAGCCAAACCATTCTGTGATTCTATAGTACTGTGGGTCTATAGGGCAGCTCCCTCCTTTCTGGGCCACCAACACACCAGTAACCTCCCTGAGCAGCCCTGCATCATCACCTCCTGCATGCCCTGTCCCTGGGATGGGGGACATGGAGGACATGGAGAAGGCAGATGCAGTGGGAAGAATGAAGAGAATGGCTTTGTAAAGCTTTCTGAACCTTCCCTCATGTTGTTCCTGTGCAGGAGGCAGAGGGAAGGTCCTGAGCACACACCACCCACCTCCCCCACCAAGGCTTAATCAGCAGGTTTGTTCCCAGTTGTGGCCAGTCTGATTAATCCAGTCCAGCTCTGTTGGGGAGCTGATTTTCTCAGCCTGCCACTGAAAGCAGATTTCTGGCTGTTAGGCACAAAAAAAAAATAAAAAAAAAATCACTCAGGTTCTGGCAGAATTATCGGTGTCCAGGGAAACGGGAGCAATACCTCAATAGAACCCATGCTAATGGCTTGTGGGTGGGTGTCAGAAGGGCTCAGGGACAAACCTTGAAGATGAGAGGCGACACTGCCCTGCTTGGGAGGGACAGGACCCACTCCTGGCCCAGGGTGTCATCATCTTCGGTGAGGAGGAGAGGAAGCATCTGACTCTGTAGGAAACATTGCCCTCCCGACCCCAGTGCTTGGGCCAACTGTTGACTCATTTGACATCATCCCCTTCTTGGCCAAGGAAACGTGGAAGAGTGGTCAGGCAATGCTCTAGCTCACTCCTGGAGGGGGCAGAAGCAACCCTAATGTTGGATGAGGGTGGAGTTTTGCTGAATTCAGTGTCTTCTGCTGAGCCCAGGAGACAGGGGTGTGGTAGCAATGCCAGTGCTGGGGGTGACACTGCAGCTGGGACAGGAGATCATCTTTGTTTGGACAGGCAGCATGTGGAAGCTTATTTGGGGAACATCCCAAAAAAAAAATGGGGCATCTTTGGGCAGCATCTTTGGGTAGCATCCCTAGCATGGGAAGGTGGCACTTGGAGCATCCTGGGGGAGCATCTTTGAGGATGATCCCCAACTTGGACAGGCAGCATGAGAACATCTTTGAGTAGCATCCCCAGTTCGAGAAGGTGGCACTGGGACCATCTTTGGGGAGCATCCAAAGCTTGAGAAGGTGGCACTGGAGGCATCTTTGGGGCAGAATCATTAAAGAGCATCCNTTTGGGGCAGAATCATTAAAGAGTGTTCCCAGTTTGGGATGGTGGCACTGGGAGCATCTTTGGGGGAGCATCTTTAAGGAGCATCCCCAACTTGGACAGGCAGCATGAGAACATACATCTTTGGGTAGCCTCTCCAGTTTGGGAAGATGGCACTGGGAGCATCTTTGAGGAGCATCCCCAGTTTGGGAAGGTGGCACTGGGACCATCTTTGGGGAGCATCCAAAGCTTGGGAAGGTGGCACTGGAGGCATCTCTGAGGAGGAATCATTAAAGAGTGTCCCCATGGTGGCACTGGGACCATCTTTGGGGAGCATCCAAAGCTTGTTTAGGAGCATCCCCAATTTGGACAGGCAGCATGAGAACATTTTTGGGTAGCATCTCCAGTTTGGGAAGATGGCACTGGGAGCATCTTTGAGGAGCATCCCCAGTTTGGGAAGGTGGCACTGGGAGCATCTTTTGGGGGCATCATTGAGGAGCATCCCCAGTTTGGAAAGGTGGGACATGAGAACCCTGAATTTGAGCATGTGGCAGGTGGGAGCATCCTTGGAGACCATCCCAAATTTGGGCAGGCAGCATCTTGGGGTCAGCCCCATAACTGGAGACCAGGATGAAGGTTGTGATGCCATCCAGCACCCAGGCAAGGCTTAGTGATGGCAGCAGCAGCAGCTTTGCTTTGTTTCCTCTGCAACTTTGGCTGTGGCTGGGATTTGTTAAGGGGTCAGGCTGATTGGGGTTGTTTTCCTGTACTTTACAATTTCCTTTGGGGTACTTTAATAGACGTCAGGGCGCCTACAGCTCCAGAGAGGCACTTTATTTCATTGAAAAAATGGAAGGAAATAAAGAAATAAATGCACCCAGGCATGGCCTCCCCCTCCCTCTCTGCCTCTCTCTCTCTTGCTATCTCTCCACGGTCCCTCACCGGTTTCCTCTGGCTTGAGGGAACCTTGTTTAAAACCAACCACAATATATTTTTAACGAGGACTGTTAATTAGCCCTGGCCCCAGCACACTGAGCAGGGCTTCCTTAAAGCTGGGCTGGGAGGCTTAGTGGTGGCTTTTGCAAACACTGAGACCTCAATTAGCCCCAAACAAGTGGCTTTAAGCTCTTCTCTAGAGGAGGCTCCTTTGGGAAGGGTTTTAGCTGCGATGGGGAGGATGCTGGCATGATGCTGGGGTGCCTCTGGGGCTTGTGATGCTCTCCCCTCAGCCACCCCATGGTTAATGTGGGGTGGTGAGGTGCTGATCTGGTCTCCATGCCTGCCACACACCTTCAAAGATCATCTGGTCCAACCCCCTGCAGTGACAGGGACATCCTGCACTAGATCAGGTTGCTCAGAGCCTCAGCAATCCTGGCCTGGGATGTCTCCAGGGATAGGGATTCCACCACCTGTCTGGGCAACCTGGGCCAGTGTCTCACTGCCCTCATGGGGAAGAACTTCTTCCTAATGTCTAACCAAACACTGCCCTGCTCTAGTTTTAAGCCATAGCTCCTCATCCTGTGTCTCCATGCCCTGGCAAACAGCCCCTCCCTAGCTTTAATGTGGTCCCTTCAGGCATTGGGAGACCACTGGAAGATCTCCCCACAGCCTCCTCTTCTCCAGCCTCAACAGC
>VZTY01000906.1:2123-12164 GCA_013400935.1 Turnix velox | reverse complement strand
GAGGGATGGGTGAGGGTTTGGTGGTCACCTCAATGTCACCTGTGGGTGCTGGCTGAGCTCCTCTGATGGCAGGGGTCTCACTCTGAGGTAAGTGTGGGGTATTGGTGAGGCAGAAGCCCCTCAGAGATGTGCTGTGTCCCACTTGCCTGGTGGGACAGGGGGGTTTGCTTTTGTTAGATGTTTTTTATCCTTCCTCTTCATAGAATTATAGAACCAGAGTTAGAAGGGACCTTCAGAGGCCATCCAGTCCATCCCCCTACAGTGACAGGGGCATCCTGCTCTAGATCAGGTTGCTCAGAGTCTCAGCAAGCCTGGCCTTAAATGTCTCCAGGAATGAGGCTTTCACCACCCCTCTGGGCAACTTGCTCCAGTGTTTCACTGTCCTCATGGGGAAGAACTTCTTCCTAATGTCCAATCTAAACCTGCCCTGCTCTCCTTTCAAACCATCTCTTGTCCTATTGCTCTCAGCCTTTACCTCTCAAGGCTGAACAGCCTCAACTCTCTCAGCCTGTCCTCACAGCAGAAGAGCTCCAGCTGCTGATCATCCTATGGCTCTCCTCTAGACTCTCTCCAACAGGTCCATGGCCTTCTTGTGCTGAGGGCTCCAAAACTGGATGCAGTAACTCCAGGTGAGTTCTCCAAAGAGCAGAGTAAAGAGGCAGAGTTGCCCCTCTTGACCTTCTGGCAACAGCTCTCTTGATGCAGCCCAGGCTACAGTTGGTCTTCTGGGCTGCAAGTCCACACTGTTGGCTCAGGCCCATCTCTTCATCCATCAGTACCCACAAGCCCTCTTCAACAGGGTTGCTTTCTATCACCTCATCTTCTGGTCTGTGTTCCTCTTTCCCCCCTGAGATGAAGCTGTTGCTGGTTCAGAAGTTCTTCCAAACCTTCAGAAGTGATGGGTGGAAATGAAAGCCCTGGCTGCTCCAGTTACACTGGTGAAAATGATGATCAGCAGAAGGGAGTGGATCCCAGGGAGGTCTGTGTTCCACATCTCACCATCTGCTGCCACCACCCAGCTTTGCTACTTCTTCCCCTGAAGATGAATCCAGCTTTGGACATGGGACTGCAGCTTGGGGGGACATTACTGCTGGGATAATGTGTCCCCCATGGCTGTGGGGTTGGTGGCAGTGCTGCACCCACTGGCATCCTATTCTGGGTGTCTGTGGGTAGATGTTGGCCAGGGGACCTGCTGCTGGCACTTCTTTCTTCTAAAGATTGAGACTGGGGTGTTGATAAGGTGCCACTGGTGCCTTTCTCTGGGCCTTTCCCTGCTCTCCCAGGCCCTGAGGGCAAACATTCCTGGCATATTTGTCATGTTCAGCTCAATACAACATCCTTCAGAAGAGAAGAGGAAAAAAAAAAAGGAGGGGAAAAAAAAATCAAATAAAAGAAAATCCAGCTATTCCACTGCTCCTTTTAGCTTCCTTTTACACTTAAGCTTTTTAATTCTGGAACTGAATAACCCTCTTTATGGGGAAGCCTAAAAAGCAGCAGCCTTGGGATGGAAGGGGAGAATGAATGGTGACAAAGTCGCTGGGAGTGGGGGTTATGGGTTGTCACCCCTCCTTCCAGCACCCAAAGAGACCCAATTGCCACCCAGCCCTGAGACATGGGGAGGTGGGAATTATTGGGAGGTGTGATGGGGCTGCTGCAGGTGCCCCTGAGGCTCGATGGGGGACATGGGTGGCACCTGGTGGCCTTCAGCCAGACCTGGGGAGCAGGAACTGATAAATAAAAGGGTTTTACATGTTAAATCAAAAGGGTTTTGGATCAAAAAGATGCCCCCCCCACCTCTGATGCCTGGGGGTGCTGCTGGGCTGGTGGCACTGGACTTGTCACCAACCACACACAAGAGGTGTGATGCTCCTCTCCTCTTTTTGCCTTACCCCTTTTGTCCTCTTCACTTTTCCACCATATTCCTCTTCTTTCCTCACCTGCTGCCCCTCCATTCCTGCCCTTTCTCCCACCAAAGCTTTTTAAAAAGCACCATTAAATGTTTGTTTTTCCAGGCTGGGGCTTTGGCAGCAGAATAGCTTCCGTGGCTCAGGGCATCAGGCCAGTGGCATCTCAAACTCCTGAAATAAATCACCTTTTTTTTCTTCTTCTTTCTCTGGCTGCCCATGCCATGGCTTGCCCAAGGGTTGGGGCTGCCTTCTCTCCTTTTTCAAAGGACACCTGGGTACGGGGGTGGCTTCAGAGAGCTTTGGGAGCTTGGGAAAAAGCCTCCCAGGCTCTTCCCCCAGCTGTTTTACTCTTTGAGACTCGTGGATGAAACCACACCACTGGCACCCTGCCTTCCTTGCCATGCTCCACACCACCTCTGCAGGGGACTGGCACAAGCCTGGGCACCACCAAGAGATGTTTTTGGGGCCAGGTTGGGCTGGGGACTGAGCTCTGGTGTGGTTGTCCACCATAGATCCCCAGATCCAGGAGGTCTGGGAAGGGGGCATGGGAGAAGAGCTCACTTCTCACATCCAGCTGGCCATGGTGCATTGCCAGGGGCCTGGTGATGCTTGCTTCTTTCCCACTCCCTCCTTCTCTTCATCTGTACCCACCTCCCCCCACCTCCTTTTCCTCCCACCCTGAGGAAAATGATGTTTTTGGAGAAGAATGAAAGGAAAGGCAGGGAATGCTCGCTGTGCTAATTCTGTCAGGGAGCCAAGAAATATGAAGCGCCCCTTTGTTTTGTGGTTTGCTTTTTGTTGGGTTTCTTTTTTTTTTATTATTTTTTCTTTCCTCCCCCCTCACCCCCTAAGCAATTATCCTCCACAATTTGGCCTTTTTGTATCTCCCTGTGTGTAAAACTAGTGATTATATCCTCACTTATCTGCAGGGAGTGTGCTGCCTCCTCTCCTCTCCAGCCCTCTCTTCTCACCCCAGCAGCCCTGATTGCATCACACTGGGCATCTGAGCCCAGCTCCCCCCACACACAGTGGGTCAAAAAGATGCAGAACATCCCTAAAATAGCTCCTGAGCACCAGTGTTCCTTCTAACCTGAGTTTTGCAGCTGTTTTCTCATAGACATCATAGAAAACCCCAGGTTGGAAGGGATTTTTCAGATCATTGAGTCCTACCATCAACACAACCTGACCAGAACCATCCCTTAAAACATATCTCTAAGCTTTGTATCTGCCCATCTCTTCAACCTCCAGGGATGGTGCCTCAACCAACCCCCTGGGCAGCCTGTTCCAATGCTCAGAGTGTTGCTTTTGTGAGTCTAACCCTCCCCTGGTGCAACTCGAGGCCATTTCTTTTTGTCTTGTTGCTCCTTCTTTTGCTTTCTTATCAACCCTTATCAAGCTTTGTCAGGGCTCAGCTGTGTTTGCTGAGGAAGCCACAGAGGAATGAGGGGGTGGCAGAGAACAAAGCTGGGGGGGGGGTTGAGGGTAGTTGCTTTTGGCTTCTCATCCAGGTCAGGGCTGTGCCATGGGCTGTGATGGGTCTCTGCATGTGCTGGTGATGCCCTTTGGGTCTTGCTCTAGAAATCAGTGGCAAAGCATCCCCTGTACCACTCCAGGGAGTCTCTGTTGCTCTGGGACTGCTGGTGGCCCTCAGTGGCTACAGTTCCTTCCAGGGAAATGCACTGGGGGTGGCAGGAACATGGCTTTTAGTTGCAGATGCTGTGCCAGATCCCACCATGAGCTTTCCTAAAAGGCTTCAGCGATGGCCCCAGAGTATCCCCTTCCTTCGGCTGTCTCCACACTTGGCTCTCCATCACTTAAGCTCCTTCCCTAGGACTTTTCCAAGCCAAGGGTTCCCTGAGACACCATTTATCTCTCTGCAGGGCTGGCAGATTTTATGAGGGGCTTTCCTTTAAGAAGCTGAGCAAATCTGCTTATAAATGGGAAGAGCAGTGCTGTGGTTGGGGTGCTGCAAGTGCCAGCCCATGATGGTTCAGCTCTGGGGTGTCTCTTTTACAGCACTACCAGGGTAAAACATGGCATTGAAAAGGGCTGCCAGACAAATACACACCTGGGTTTTCTGGTTGAAGGATTTGAACCATGTTCCTGCCTTTAGCATCCATCCTTTTCCCCCTTGGAAGGGGTTCAGGAGCTCCACGTGTACAGAGATCATGGCAGCAAGCAAGATAGAGTGTTCTTGTGTAAAGTCCAGCTGTGGGATTCAGGATGGAGAAGCTTCAGCAAGATAAACAAGGCTGCACTCCTCAGGCCTGGCTCTGGAGAACATCTCTGAACCCCCCCCCCCATCCCCCTTCTGCATCCTTCCTCCTGCTGCAGCTGCCTCCAGTTTGCAGAGGGTCTGGTCTGACCAGTAAACAGGGCTGGAGGCCAGTAAACAGGCTGGGGCTAAACAGGACATGAGCCATCACCTCCATCCCAGAGCCAGCAGAGCCAGTGCAGGGACATGGAGCTTCCTGGGGAGGTGGGATGGGTGCCAAGGAGGTGCTTAGACACTGCTGGGTGATGCTCTTGTAATCCTGCACCTTCCCAGTTTCTCCACACAGGAGGGAGGTGGAGATGCTCTGTGCTCATTAGACACTCAGATGGGATGATTTGCCTCCATCTTCTCCCAGAAAAAGGCCTGGAGAGCAGCAGCTGCAAAATCTGATGGTGGAAAAACAAGAAAACTGTGACTTAAATTTGGTTTTCTTATGTGCTTGGAGATGCTTGGAGCTGGGGATCCTTTGTGAGAGCTGAAGTGATTCTGGGAGAGTTCAGTGTTAGTTCTACCACACTTTTTGTCCCAAAGACAACAAGCAGCAGCTCAGCTCTGAGGGACAAGCCCTGAAACTTGCTGTCAGACCATTTGGAGCAGGCATTGAAACACATTTCATGTTGGGAAGAGCAGAAAGCCCTGCCCAAGGCAACCCTGGAGTCGTGCAAAGTCTGGAGAAATATTAGTGTGGTCTTTTAATGAGCTTCCTGCGTGATGAGGACATGAGCTGAGCCTGGGTTTGCAAGCAGCAGGGGGGGGAGATGTCATCATGGGAGGGTGCATGGGGAGTCTAGGGGCAGATGGAGCACCCACCCTGTGTCCCTACCAGGCAACTTGTTTTCTTATCAAAAATGAGCTGGCAAAGCCCCAAGAGCTGGGGAGCTGCTTCAGCTCAAACAAACGAGCTGACAGCTCCTTGAGATGAGGGTCTCCTGGCAGAAGATGGTGGTGGGGTGGGGAGTAATGGATGCAGATTGGAAGAGGGAAGATTTAGGCTGGAGAGAATAAAGGAGTTCTTTCCTGTGAGGGTGGTGAGACACTGGAACAGGTTGCCCAGAGAGGTTGTGGAAGCCCTCTCAATCCCTGGAGGTGTTTAAGGCCAGGCTGGATGAGGCACTGAGCACCCTGGTCTAGAGGGAGGTGTCCCTGCCTATGGGAGGGGGGTTGGAACTAGATGATCTTGAAGATCTCTTCCAACCCAAACCATTCTATGACACAAGGCAGCCTCTCAGTTTTTGGCCCTTTCTCAGGAACATCTTTGCTTGAGAAGCTTTTAATGGCAAACACAAATGTGTTCAACAAGGTGTAAGCCAAGGAGCCTGTGCCAGCTCTTGCTACCTACTTAATACCTGGGGCCCATTCAATTCTGACGACTCCCTTCTGGGTAATGAATATTTTTACCACTCTGCTGTAACCATTTTAGTGCCCAGAGAGGCTGGTTGGTTCCTTTCTGGCTTCAGAAGGAGGTTCAGGGGTTGCTTATGTTATTCCAAGGATGTCTTCCCCCTTTACAGATCCCAGGGGACCTGCAGAATATCCTCATCTCTTTCAGCTGTTTTTTTTGTGTATGTGTCTTTTTTTTATTCTTTTTCTTTCTCTGATGTAAGAAATAAATCTGCTGCTTTGGAGACGGAGAGGAATTTCTCATAGAATCATAGAATAGTTTGGGTTGGAAGGGACCTTCAAGATCATCTAATTCCAACCCCCCTCCCATAGGCAGGGACAACTCCCACTAGACCAGGTTGCTCAATGCCTCATCCAGCCCGGCCTTAAACATCTCCAGGGATTGAGGGGGCATCCACAACCTCTCTGGGCAACCTCTTCCAGTGTCTCACCACCATCACAGGAAAGAATTTCTTTCTTATCTCCACCCTGAATCTCCCTTCTTCCAATTTGCATCCATTACTCCTAGTCCTTTCATCACATATCCTATTAAAAAGTCCTACCCCAGCCGTTCTGTTGCCCCCTTCAGGTATTGAGAAGCTACTCTGAGGTCCCCCCTGAGCCTTCTCTTCTCCAGGCTGAACAACCCCAAGTCCTTTTGGCATCAGGACTCAGAGCTTGGACAAAGGGTAGATCTATCCCTCCTCACCCCCTCCACAGCCTGGGGCTGTAGGAAAGGTCCTTGCTGGGAGCAGAAAGGAGAGTGGGGGGGGGAGGAGGAGGTTTACCCTTACCCCCTTCAGTGTGTGCAGGGGGCTCCATCTGGAAGCACTAAGGATGGAGGGGAAACTGAGTTTCTAATATTGTGTTTGGCTGCAATCTTGTTGTAGCGACTGCTGTTAATGCAAATCCCGTGTTGATTTTCTCCAGCTCACTTAGCTTGGGGAAAAAAGAAAAAAAAAAAGGCAGGATTTCTCTCCAGCTGGAGCCAGGAGCCAAGGCTGAGGAGNCCTTACCCCCTTCAGTGTGTGCAGGGGGCTCCATCTGGAAGCACTAAGGATGGAGGGGAAACTGAGTTTCTAATATTGTGTTTGGCTGCAATCTTGTTGTAGCGACTGCTGTTAATGCAAATCCCGTGTTGATTTTCTCCAGCTCGCTTAGCTTGGGGAAAAAAGAAAAAAAAAAAAGGCAGGATTTCTCTCCAGCTGGAGCCAGGAGCCAGGGCTGAGGAGGAGTGAGGAGGGGGTGCAGTCAGTAGGGCATCAGGACATTGCATCCATCCTTGGGGTCACCCACACCACAGCTTGGAGAGCAGCCTGATGGGGACATAGAATCATAGAATAGTTTGGGTTGGAGGGGACCTTAAAGATCATCTAGTTCCAACCTCCCTGCCACAGGCAGGGACACCCATCCCTCTGGTGTATTTTCTGGGCATGGGAAAGCATATTCCCAAAATTACCACTGTGCCAGCGTCTCCCCACCCTCATGGGGAAGAACTTCTTCCTCATGTCTCATCTATCCCTGCTCTGCTCTAGTTACAAACAATTGCCCCTCATCCTGTAGCTCCATGTCCTGGCAAACAGCCCCTCCCCAGCGTTCCTGTAGCCCCTTCAGGCACTTGGAGGCTTCTGTGAGGTGTCCCTGGTGTCTTCTCCAGGCTGAACATCCCCAGTTCTCTCAGCCTGTCCTCATAGCAGAGGTGCTCCAGTCCCCTGCTCATCCTTCGTGGCCTCCTCTGGATCCTCTCCAGCCTGGCCTTAAACACTTCTAGGGAGGAGGCATCCACAGCCCCTCTGGGCAGCCTCTTCCAGTGTCTCACCACCCTCGTAGGAAAGAATTTCTTTCTTATCTGCAGCCTGAATCTCCCCTCTTCCAATTTGCATCCATTACTCCTAGTCCTGCCATCTTGCATCCTATTAAAAAGTCCTACCCCAGCCTTTCTGTAGCCCCCTTCAGATATTGAGAAGTTGCTATGAGGTCCCCCCTGAGCTTTCTCTTCTCCAGGCTTAGCAACCCCAACTCCTTTTGGCCTCATAAGGGAGGTGCTCCAGCCCTCTCATCATCTTGGTGGCCTCCTCTGGACCCTCTCCAGCAGTTCCATGTCCTTCTTGTGCTGAGGGCACCAGAGCTGGACACAGTAACTCCAGGTGGGGTCTCAGAGGAGCAGAGTTGCTCAAGTTCCTCTCCTCTAATCCCTCTGTGGGGGTGAGCAGAGCTGATGCCACCAGCAGCCTGGGGCAGAGGGATGTTCCCTGCTGGCCAGAGGCAGGTTGGACATGTTGCTGACAACTTGGAGATGATTTTGGGCTGGGAGGTGGCTGGGTGTGCTGAGCATCCATCCGGATTGTGCCGAGGAGGGCACACAAAGGGTCACTTCACGCCTTGGGCTGAGCTCTGGAGATCCTCAAGCAGGAATGAGAAAAATTCCTGTGACGTGGGGAACGAGCTCTTAAACCTCTCTCCAGCCCTGCTCTGGAGCTGCTGGTTGCAGGTGAGGGTTTTGCTGCTCTCAAAGGGACCTGTGCTGGGTGTAGCTGCCCTACAGCCTCCCCTCCCCACACCCAGGGTAGGGTCAGGGTCAGCAGGTGACAATTTGAGCAAAAACTGATCCCATTCCAGGTGCTTGAAGTCATTTTGCTTTTGCAACGTGCTAATTCCTGGGCCTGGAGAAATAATTGATTCCAGATCCCGGAGCAGTTTTGCAGGAGGGTGATGGATCTTGGCAGCCCCTTCCCACCTCCAGCCTGAGCAGCTGTGGTGGGACCACGTCATCACAGCTCCTGCTGTGGGAAGGACAACCTTTGGGATGGCATCAGCTCCATGTCCCCATAGCTGAGGGGCCATGGGTGACCATCCTGCATGTCACACCACCCCACTGTGCTTGTGGGTATCCCAAAAACCAATCCTACCCATCCTCCTTGGCTGCTACATTTGTCCCCTGCCATGGGGGGACATCTGCTGCTGCTTTTCTTTCCAGGATGGAGGTGCAGCTTCATTCTTTCCAAAATTTCAGGAAGGTCAAAGGATTTTCCCAGTGGTTCCCATGGGGCTATGTCTTCCCCCTATTACATTGTCTGGGACTCTGCATTATCTGTCAGCATCTGACCCCACGCTGAGCTCATTCCTTGGCCAGGATGTTCCCATCCCAGTGGGATTTATTCACTCATCTGCTGACCCTACAGCACACAGATCTCTGGGGGGCTGCCTTCAGATCTGCCCTCATGGACCAGAGCATCTGCAGCGTGTGTGAAAGCTTCTTCCATCTTCTGCCCACACATCAGTGCTGGGGTGGTCCCAATAATCCCAAAATGCTGGTCAGAGCTGGGCTGTGGAGCTCTACAGGGCTGCTCATCCTGCAGCACATCCCCAGGGATGTCCTATATCCTGGACAAGGGTGGAAGGACTGATGACCACATCTGGGAAAGGAGATTTGGGACTGATTGTGTGACAAACCCCACGCCTGCAGCCCCATAGCTCCTGAATTCCATCACATCTCCTACCTCTGTGTGACCCTGCAGGAGGGACATGGTTTCCTACAGCTTGCCAGAGCCTGGGGCCACCATCTGGGTGTTTTCCTGACTCCAAGAGCAAGGAGAGGTGGGTGCCCTGCTGAAGTCCCTACCTTCTATATCAATGTGGATCCTCACACCGGGAGCTGTACACCCAAAATCCATCCTCCACCAGGATGCAGGCAGTGATCTGGCCCCATGCTGTGGTCCAGAGGTGATGGAGGTGGGGAAAAACAACATCCCCCCCTCCTCCCCACTCCCTACTAGTTTCAGAGCCCATGGGCAGCCTCTGCACAGCCAGGAGCTTTGCTGGTGAAGATTGCACTCGAGCAGAGTCAGCTTACGTTTATTTTTCCCTCTAATAAAAAACTAATAAAGGAGAAAATGAAAAAATAATTTTCAGGAATTTGGCCCTGTCTGGCTGCCCCGTTTCCTTTGTCCCAACCAGCAGGGCTGCGGATGTGCTGGTGTGTGAGGCTCAGGTCACTGTGGTGTGGGTGCTGTACTGCAGGGCACTGGCTCCCACTTTCCCTTCCCCCTTTTCCTTCCTCTTTCCCCTTTCTCTTCCCTTTTTCCTCTCTTCCTTTCCCCTTTCTCTTCCCCTTTTCCCCTTTTTTTCTCTCTTTTCCTCCTTTTCCTTACCCTTTTCCCATTCCATTTTTCCTTCCCCTTTTCTCTTCCCCTTTTTCTACTTCCCCTGTTCCCTCTTTTCTTCTGCTTTTCTTTCCCCTTTCCACCTTTGCCCCTTTCCTTTCTCTTTTTCCTTTCTCTTCCCCCTTCTCCTTTTCCCCATTCCATTTCCCCCATTTTCCCTCTTTCCTTCCCCTTTCCCCCTTCTTCTTCTCCTCCTTTCCTCTGTTATGTTTTCCCCCTTTCCTTCCATTTCCCTTTCTCTTTCCCTTTTCCCCTTTCTTTTCTCCTTTCCCCTTTCTTGTCCTTTTCCCTGTTCCATTCCCCCTTTCTCTTCTCA
>VZTY01000905.1:0-12523 GCA_013400935.1 Turnix velox | reverse complement strand
TTTTTTCTGCAGCTTATTGCTGCTGTGACCTGCTTTGCTGAGGTGACAGCTTCCTCACATTCCTCACATCACCTGTCAGCATGACCTCAAGCTGATCCATCTCTGTGGAGGCGGCAGTTAGGGTGTAAACAAAGGAACTTTCTCAGCACAGTGCAGGCAAAGTGTGCTGGCCAGGTAGTGCTTGCTCTGTCCCCACATCACCATCACATGAGATCCTCATATTTCTGAAAAACCCAGAGTTACATCAACCCTGGTTTTGAATGTTACTAGTGTTGGGGTCTCCATCACCTCTCTGGGCAACCTGTTCCAGTGTCTCACCACCCCCATTGTGAAGACCTTCCTACTCTTCATGCAGTTTACACTGGGGGAGTTAGAAATTATCATTTCTTCTTGCTAAGAAGAAGATATTTATACTATGGGAGGAGAAAGTGTAAGTGAATAGTCATTACCATGAACATTTCAATCCAAAGCTCAGACAGGAAAGGGTGAAGTGTCCCACTGCCCTCATTGGAAAGAACTACTTCTCCCTCTTCATGCAGTCTGCACTGGAGGAGATACAAATATCTTCTTCTTTGCAAGAAGAAATGATAATTTCTGCCATGGGAGGGGAAAATGTAATTGAATAGTCATTACCATGAACATTTCAATCCAAAGCTCAGACAGGAAAGGGTAGTGTCTCATCACCCTCGTTGTGAAGATCATCTTCCTACCCTTCATGCAGTCTGCACTGGAGGAGTTAGAAATTATAATTTCTTCTTGCTAAGATGAAGATGTTTGTGCCATGGGAGGAGAGAGTAAGCGAATAGTCATTGCCATGAACACTTCAGTCCAAAGCTCAGATTGAGAAGGGTAACTGCTTATTAAGCAAGGGAACAGACAGCTTAGGGAAGTAGTTGAGACCCCATCCCTGGAAAAATATAAGAGAAAATCAGATATAGAGCTTAGAGATGGTTCGTTGATGGCTCTTGTCAGAGTTAGGTTGATGGCTGGACTCCACAATCTGAAAGTTCCCTCCCAACCTGGGCCATTCTGTCATTCTGTGACCAGCCTCGGGTAAGAAGCTGAAGGCAAATGCAGATGAGAAGATAAATGCTTCATTTTAAAAACTAAGGATGATTTAACCTTTAAGGTTAATTACCAGGAGAAGCAGTGGATTGTGCCTGTTGAGAGCTTTCTTGTTGATCAAAGTACTAGGAAAGGTGCTGGTTGGCCAAGAAGACAATTAGCTTCTCTGACTTCAAAGGTCTGGTTCTAGGAAGAACATAAAAATATGAACTATTGCAGTTTCTCAAACATGCCAGCTTCCAGCAGCTGTGTAATATTACCTTCTTCCTCCCTGCTTGCTGTCATGTACACTTAGAGATACCAAAGATGCATTTCATACTTAACATCATTCAAGAGCCATTGTTTTACTCACCATACAGTTCCAGAATCATGAAGCTCTTTAAGTTATAAAGGACCTTAAAGATCATATGGTTCAAACCCTCCTGCCATGGGCAGGGACACCACTCACTAGACCAGGTTGCTCAAAGCCCCATCCAGCCTGGCTTTGAACATTCCAGGGATAGGGCACTGGCACTTCTCTGGGCAGCCTGTCCAATGTCTCACTGCCTTCAGTCAAGAATTTTTAATACCTAATCTAAAACTCTCTTCTTCTAGTTTAAAACCATTCCCCCTTGTCCTGTTGCTACATATCTCTGCAAAAAAAGTCCCCATCTTGTAGGGCCTTGTCAGATACTGGAAGAGAGCTCTAGGATCTCCCCACAGCCTTCTCTTCTCCAGGCTGAACAGCCCCTACTCTCTCATCCTGTCCTCGTGGGAGAGATGCTCCACCCCTCTGCTCATTTTTTGCCCTCCTCTGTATCCACTCCATCTAAATCCTACTCTTGGGAGGGATGAAGGCCTTTACCTCCAAGGGTGTAGGTCTGACCTTTTTATTCATGTCTCCTCAGGTGAGCAGTAAAATACTTTGCAAAATCCTTAGTTTTTCTTAGATCCTCTGCTGAGGGGCAGGAGGTGAAAGCAGCAGCGTTGAGAGTGTGTTAAATCTCTTTGCTCAGCTGAGGTGATAAATTGCACGTCTGCCATTCATAGAATAGTTTGGGTTGGAAGGGACCTTAAAGATCATCTAGTTCCAACCCCCCTGCCATAGGCAGGGACACCTCCCACTAGATCAGGCTGCTCAGTGCCATGTCCAGCCTGGCCTTAAACACCTCCAGAGAGGGGGCATCCACAACCTCTCTGGGCAGTCTGTTTCAGTGTTTCACCACCCTCACTGTAAAGAATTTTTCTTATATCTAGCTTGAATCTCCCCTCTTCCAATTTGCATCTTTTATTTCTAGTCCTCCCATCACATATCTTATTAAAAAGTTCTACCCCTACCTTTCTGTAGGTCACCTACAGGTACTGATAAGTTCCTATGAGGTCCTCCATGAGCCNTCTTATGTTGTGGACTCCAGACCTGGACACAATACTCCAGGTGGGGTCTCACCAGAGCTGAGTAGAGGGGCAAAATCACCTCTCTTGACCTGCTGGTCACACTCCTCTTGATGCAACCCAGGATTTAGACATAAGGCTGTGAATGAACAGACATCTCTCCTGTTATTTTCATGCTGTAAATAGCCCAGGCTGTTCTCCAAAATACAGTCTCTACACCAAGGTTGTCATCAAATGTGTATCCACACACCCTGTAAATTTAGTAATTAATTTTCTTTGCTGCTTTTGGGGTGACATGGGGTGTGGAACTTCTTGGTGAAAAGAACAGAATTTGTGTTTAGAATGAAATACCTGAGTTTCTCCTTACGGATGCCTAATGAGTGTGT
Organism: Turnix velox; assembly: GCA_013400935.1. Taxonomy (NCBI): domain Eukaryota; kingdom Metazoa; phylum Chordata; class Aves; order Charadriiformes; family Turnicidae; genus Turnix; species Turnix velox. The sequence goes on along the minus strand of VZTY01000905.1, from coordinate 9,701 downwards.
GTGCTCAGGAGGATTAGCACTGCAGAGTGTTTCCACCCCCCAGGCAGTATGGCTGCTCATGTGATTGTACTCGGGTCCTGAGGTGCCAACATGGAGCACACAGAAATACTAATTAAACAGATTAGAGTAACAACCCCCCTTCTTTGCAATGGCTGGATAATGGCTTTGTCCAGGATTCCCTGGCTTGGTCCCTCCAGAGTCAAGCTCTGTTGGGTTCTTTTTGCACTTGGGGTCCCTTGGGAACCAGCAAGAAAGTCACGGAGGAAATAGGTGAGGTGGTGGAGACCTTGTACCCAAAGAACTCCTTGACTTCTGTTTGCTGCTTGCAAGCAGGTAGCATGAGCAGTCTAAGGGAACTTTTAGCCCCATCAATCTCACCCCACTGCCTCCTTCAGATGCTCCTTTCAGGTGATGCTTAGCTAGTGATGTCCATAAAGTTGTAAAGTGAAGTTTGCAAGTGTGTGAGCAATTTGAGAGAGGTGCTGTGTACATTTTGTTAAGCCCAGTTTGTTTCTGTAGAGCTTTATAGAATGGTTTGGGTTGGAAGGGACCTTCAAGATTATCTAGTTCCAACCCCTCTGCCATGGGCAGGGACACCTCCCACTAGACCAGGTTGCTCAATGCTATAGGAGATGAAGGTGTGAGTGAAGCCCCCTCACTATGCTCAACTGCCACCAAGGACTGGAGGGTCCAGATGGCAGGTTCATTCCACCAGTGCTCCCATGAATTAATGGGCAGCTGCTCTCCCTGATGCTCAGACAATCCAAATCCTTCTTACAGATCCTTGTGGGAAGAGCAGAGGGCTGTCTACTGCATCTTTTTGGAGGTTTTTCCCTGCTAAGTAAGCAGTGAGAAAAGCTGTGTGCTGGCTGGGTACAACCTCCTTTATAATTGCAACACAGGGGGACTTAAAAAGTGATGAATGAGAGGAATCCTGGTGAATTGGACTGAAGAACAGACCTTGAGAAAATTAAAAAAAAAACCCACACAAAAAAAACCCCAAAACAAACCACAAAAACATCAGGCTTTGGGAACCAAAATCCTGTTTAAAAGGAAAACTGTGCTGGGTATATAAATACTCCTTCAAGCCTGGCACATCACCTACTCAGCATCACCCCAGGTGGAGCTGAGAAGGATGCTCATGTACAGAGCAGATTTTTTACCAGGAGACAACCCCATGGCCATTCTCATGACCATTCTTCAGTAGTAGAAGGATGAATAGCTGAAGGACCACTTCTGAGACTTGATGCAGGTGCTGTAGCAAGGTCAGTGGGGAGAGATCACCCATGCATGGCTTTTGGAACATGGACACCAAATGGGACATGCTCATCTAGACCATTTGGCTGATTAGCATGCAAATCAATAATGACTGGAATACTTAAGAGCTGCCCTGATGGGTGAGATCTCAGGTTTTTTTTGAAGGGAAACTGAGGCAAGGAATTTTAAGATGGTTTGTCCACTACAGCTGTACTCCAACCAAGCCTGCTACCCAGTGCAGTGTTCAGTGCCAAGATGGACGAGGCACTGGGCAATGTGGTCTAGTGGGAGGTGTCCCTGCTCATAGCAGGGGGTTGGAACTAGATGATCTTTAAGGTCACTTCCAACCCAAACCATTCTGTGATTCATCAGTGCCTCTACAATCATCATGTTGCAGACCTGGGAAGGACCTCTGAAGAACTCTCAGTTCCTCCTCTGAGCCAAACCAACATTTCAGTGGCTGTTCCCAGTGGAGGAAGGATCATCAACACCCCTAGGAAGTCCATGTTAGGGCTCATCCCTTAAGGTTAGAATGTTATTTTCCATATATGTGAATTAAGGAGAAGAGGAATGATTTGATGTGCTGTAGAGAATATTCAGAGTGGGAATCAGGAAAGTTGCCTTGCAGTCTTTCAGATATTGGAGGAGTTCTGTGATTTTTATTTTTTCCCCACTGGCCATCCATTTAGGAAAAGCAAAATTAATCCACTAAATATAATCTGTAGCTAAAATTTGTCTGGAGGGTGTTTCCTAACAAACAGTGATGCCTTGGCTGCTGTTAGGACACCAATTCCCTTTCTGGGCAATGCAAAGGGATCATGGAAATGGCTCCAGCAGATGGATGTTTTTATTAAGATTGTGAAGGCACTTGGATAGAAAACTCCTACAGCTTTCAGTGGAGGGCAGTTACCTGCCCTCAAATATGTGATTGGCAAAAATCTGGTGCAGGCAGGATGATTAGGAAAAGGGGATCAATTAGAAGGGCTGTTGAGCCTTTGCAGTCCCTTCACGAGTTAATGGGGATAGATCCTACCNCCAGGCTGAACAACTCCAACTCCTTCAGCATGTCCTGAGAAGGGAGCTGCTCCAGCCCCCTGATCATTTTCATGGCCCTCCTCTGGACCCACTTCAACAGCTTATTGTCCTTATGATGAAGGCTCCAGAAAATAAGAGGTTGAGGAAGGATGCAAAGACTTTAGTGTCCTCCTTTCCCCTCAAGAAATGTTGTCCTTTTAGTGGTGAAAGCAGAAAAACAAAATATATGGCTAAAACCTGAAATAAAATATTTGTTTGTGCAATGTGTCTGGACCATTTTGTCACTGTGGAAAGGGGGGGATATGTTGGATCCTTTAGATCATTTCCCTTCAGCATCTCAAGGGGGTTCTATTTCTTTTGCTTTTTAAGGCGTGAGAGTTTTGCCATGTTAGAAAGTGTTGAACATCATAAATATATGAATTACTGATTGTCATGTAGCAAGGGTGACTTGGAGACTGGAAGCTGCAGCACATCAAACCCATCCCATGCTGGGAGAACTATGAAATGCTACCCCACACCAGCAGGCACAAACCCAAGGAAAGCATGGAGCTTTTTAGTGTAAAATCTTTGAGTCATACAAACATAATTTTCACATCAGGCAGGAGTGAAGTGTTGAGATACATTTTGGGGAGCTGGAGAAGGGGAACCAAGCTGGTGGGAAGACTGGAGCATAGAATTAGTGGGAGCTGCTGATGGAGGTGGGGATGTTCAGCCTGGAGAAAAGGAAGCTGAGGGAAGACCTTCTCACTCTACAACTCCCTGAAAGGAGGGTGTAGATGGTGGGGGGTGGTGTGTCAGTTTCTTCTCCCAAGGAACAGGCAATAGGACAAGAAGAAATGTCCTCAAGTAGTACTAGGGCAGGGTTAGAATGCATATTAGGAAAATATTTACACTGAAAGGGTTAAGCATTGGTACAAGCTGCCCCAGGAATGAGGTACCATCCCTGGAGGTATCCATGAGACAGGCAGACATAAAGTTTTGAGATTTAGTGATGGTTCTTGCCAGATTTGGGTTGATGGCTGGACTCAATGTTCTGAAATGTCCCTTCCAACCAAGGTGATTCTATGATATTCAGTCTGACCCANATTTCTTATGGGCTGTAAGGTCAGAACACCCCTTCTCCACGTGCTTTACTTTCTACCATGAAGTGTGATGACACTTGTAACAAATCAGCATTGGTCTGTTTGTTGGGCTAATCCCTGGTTAACTTTCTAAGACTCAGTTTACAAAATATTCCTTGCATAAGCAACCTCCAGTCCCAGTCTCATTCACCACGTTGCAGCCTTTAATCTGGATGTGTGAGAGGATTGCCTCTCACTGTTAGGAATTAATATTATGAAAGGGTTGTGAGTTTGAGAGCTCCTAGCCTTCTTCCACATCTAAAGACTGCATTGTTCCTTTGGGGTTGGGACAGTCCCTACTCTGGGGTTTATGAATCAGGATGTCTCTTTGTTAATTGCCAATTTCTTCTGGTTTAGGTTCATTCCTGGTGATTTGCTGATGTGTTTAAGCAGGAACCATGGTCATTCTACGGCAGGTAAGTGAAGGATTTCTCTTCTCAGTGCTTCTAATTTTATTCAGTCACCCCAAGGACTAATAAAAACCTTTTTTTGGGGTGTAAGGGTCAAGTCAGGTTATTTTTATCCCATTCTGTTGCCCTAAAAAGACTGTTACAAGATGCAGAGATGCTCATTAGCCTTAATCCTTGATTGGCTTAGAGGAAATCATTGCTCTGTGTGTATAGTCCAGATTAACCTCCTGCAGTGCTCCACTTCTATTTCCTTACCTGGGGTGGCCAAAGAAGCTGCATGTGACTCCTGGATATGCAAAAGAATAAAACAGCTTATTGCCTGCCTTGAAAGATCTAGTCAAGAACTGATTTTCACCTTCCAGGAACTTTGTTTGTGTAACAATGGAGTCCTTTCAAGCATTCTGTTCATCCTGTTCTATGATTTTATGATTCAAAAAGAAATTGGAGAATTTAATTGTTAGGCAGATCTTGTGTAAATTCTGAAATAATTTAGGGCTTCAAATTGCAGTGTTTTCCCTGTGTCTTGGCATAACATGTCTCTCACTTTCAGCTTCTCATTGCCATGTCTCACCAGAGGAGGGCCAGCAGTACTGCCATGTGTGCTGGGTTGGGGTTGTAGATTGAGATTTAAATGTATCAACATAGTCAAGCACTGAGGCCATGGAATAAACCTACCCAAAAATTTTGGTTCAGCTCTGTTTCTGCCTTGGCAAATATTCTTTTGGCTGCAGCTGGGCAGAAAACTCTGCAGATTTGAATGTGCACATGGATCTTACGTGGTTCCAGTTCATACCAGTGACAAGAAGAGCTGAGGATGGCTTTGGGGGTGGAAGGAGTGTCAGAGATCTCCTGCAGCAACTGAAATGCTCTTTATGGTGTTGCCCTGACATCACAGGAGCTGTGACCCAAGAAAAGCAGGCCGCACATTTGTTGGGGAGATAAGGAGGTCAGTCCTCCTTCCAAAGGGCTCAGAGGTGTTGGCCTCATGTCACAAGGTCTGACTTGTCCCCTCTCTGGAGGTGTTTAAGGCCAGGCTGGACATGGCACTGAGCAGCCTGATCTAGTGGGAGATGTCCCTGCCTATGGCAGGAGGGGCGGAATTTGATGATCTTTAAAGGTCCCTTCCAATCTGAATTATTCTATGATTTTAAGTGTGGAAATTAAAACTAAATAAATTCATATGCTGTTTTTAAAGCTCAGAATAGACTCTGAGGGATTTCCTGTAACAACTCCTTGTAGGATGGTACCACTCTAGGCTGCCTGTAGTGTCTCTCTGCTGGAGGCTACCCCTCTGTGGTTCAGCTACTTGAACATAGTCTTTCATAATAGCCTGAATTCTCCATTTGCAGATCTTTAATCAAATAGATCATCTTCCTATTTATCAAATAAAAAAGCACCTCAGCAAAGCAGGGTGTTTCTGGAGTAATTTCCTTCCCAACTGGCAGGACAAGGAGTAATGGATGCAAATTGGGAAAGATTTAAGCTGGAGAGAAGAAAGAAGTTCTTTCCTGTGAGGATGGTGAGACACTGGAAGACTGTTGCTCAGAGTGGTGATGGATGCCTCCTCTCTCCCTGGAGGTGTTTAAGGCCAGGCTGGATGAGGCATTGAGCAACCTGGTCTAGTTGGAGGTGTCTCTACTCATGGCAGGGGGGTTGGAACTAGATGATCTTTAAGGTCTCTTCCAGCCCAAACCATTCTATGATTCTGTAATTCTTTGAATTGTCTTTTAGGGTATGATAGATGACCTTTTTAGACACGTGTTTACCTAAGCCCCAAGCAAGACCAGCTTAGACACTTATCATTTAGCTAGACCCAACTGTGAGTGGAGATTAGTGGTGCAGGGACATCATTCTTCTGTCACCTCTGCCACCACGAAAGTAACTTCTAGCACAGGGCACAAGTAGATGTCTTCATTAGCATCATCAAGGCACTTTATGGCTCTCCATCAGACACTAATTAACCAGACCCATGATACAGTCTGGGATTTGGGTCCTCCTAAAAAAATTCAGAATGTGGTTGATCTGGGGTGAAAATGGGGCTTAATCCTTGGGCTTTTACTTCTTGTATCTGCAGTGAAGCTGGAGCAGAGCAGGAGTGATCCCAGTAGATGAGGAATTATTTCTAAGATGTTACAATGGAAGCAAAAGTTACATAGTATTTCTGTAATGAAAACTGGAGAATAAACTGTGAGGGTGGTGAGACATGAGAACAGGTTGCCCAGAGAGGTTGTGGATGCCCCCTCAATCCCTGGAGGTGTTTAAGGCCAGGCTGGATGAAGCATTGAGCAACCTGGTGAAGTGGGAGGTGTCTCTGCCCATGGCAGGGGGGTTGGAATCAGATGATCTTTAAGGTCCTTTCCAACCCAAACCATTCTATGAAACTTGAAGCTGTTTGTGACTGATGTGTTTGTACTATCCAAGTATTCAAACCCCTCACCTCCTGCAGATATAAGAACCTCTAACAGGGAAGCCTTAATATTCTGTGTGCATTTTCAGTTTCCTCTAGGATTTTTTATAGAAGATTCCTAATTGTTTTCCACACAAGCATCTTCTAGTTTATGTGTTGAATAGATGGAATTTTTAAGTGGTCTCCTAGAAGTTATCTACAATATTTATACATTACTTTGGGATTAAAGCTGCTTCTTATTAAACAAAAAAAGCCATAGCCCCCTAAAACAACATGGAGTTTTTTAAAAAAAAAATCAGTTTCTTGTGTTCTAAATAGTCTTAACTCTCCTTTTAAGTTCAGATGCTGACAAATATCAGAGAAATTAGTCTGTAGAATTTACTGCTTTCTTTGAACATATCTCTGCAGCATGGATAAGGTGAGCAAGGACCCTTCCATAATGCAATTAGGGAGATTTCCCTCTTGATAGTAGATACAGGTTCTTTCTGTGGTCACTTTATACAAGTTGACCCCTTCTAAAGTTCAAACCTGAGTCATGCTTGAGCAGAGCTGCTCTTTATGGTGATGCTTGATTGCAAGTAGCAGCAAAATATGTATTTTTCACCTTTAGTTTTGCTGAAAGATTTTAGCAACATACCCATCCTGTTCCTGATTGGTGTGACTTTATAAAGAGCTTTCCTTCTGTTTCATCTTCTTTTTAATTATTATTGTTGAATGTGCACAACGTACTTAGAATCCTGTCCTTCCACTCCTTTTCCCCAGGAAGCTTTCTCTGACATCATCCATCACTCAGCGCAGAGCTTTTGGCTCCTAGAGCTTGATTTCTATGTCTTTATCCAGCAATAAATGTGGGATTTTTTGAAGATGAGCCTGTGGCTTTTCCACTCTCCCATCAAAACAGTCCCCTCCAGGATCTCCCTTTGAGGATGTCTCTGGGCAGCTGAGCTTGGAGAGCAGTGCAGGGCTCTGAGCAAAGAGGAGAAAACTCAGAGAGCTCCTGCCCCATGTCTTCCACCCAGTAATTCAGAAGAAAAGCCAATATTGTTCCTCAGCAGGGACCTACAGGGAGCCAAACTTGTCAGCTTTAGTCACTGGCAAATTATTTGTGGCAAGTCCATTTCCATGCACAATGAAAGGGAAGAAGAAGAAAAAGTTGAGCTTCTTTAAATTCCTGCCTTGGCAGCCAGACAAGCTTGTTTGGCTCCACAGCTCAGCAGCAGCTCATTTCTTCTTGTTCAGTCTTTTATTTGAAGCAGAGATGTTTTTAGAGACAGAATGAAAAACAGGAGGGTGTGGTGGCCCTGGCTGGAGATGACCACAGCCTGGCAAGGGGCACATTGGTACTCCAGGCAGAGAGAGGGTTTTGCTGAGGGCAAAGCTGTTCTGGTGGCAAAAAAATAATGTTTGCTGCTTGACACATGGTTGTTCTTGCCAACTTCACTTTACAGAATCATGGAATGGTTTGGGTTGGAAAGGACCTTCAAGATCATCTAGTTCCCACCACCCTGCCATGGGAAGGGACACCTCCCACTACACCAGGTTGCTCAATGTCTCATCCAGCCTGGCATTGAGCACCTCCAGGGAGGGGGCATCCACAACCTGTCTGAGAAACCTCTTCCACCCTCACATTTTATTCTCCAGCTTTCAGTATAGAATGATGAAGGGATTGGAACATCTCCCTTCTCAGGAAAGGCTGAGGGAGCTGGGTCTCCTTAGCTTGGAGGAGACCGAGGGGTGACCTTATTCATGTTTATGCATATGCAAAGGGTGAGTGTCCAGAGGATGGAGCCAGGATCTTCTCAGTGACCTCCAAGGATAAGACACAGGGCAATGGGTGCAAGCTGGGTCACAGGAGGTTCCACAGAAATATAAGAAAAAACTTTTTCCCAGTGAGGGTGACAGAACACTGACACAGACTGCCCAGAGAGGTTGTGGAGTCTCCTTCCCTGGAGACATTCAAAACTCACCTAGATACCTTCCTGTGGGACCTGGTCTAGGTGTTCCTGCTTTAGCAGAGGGATCATACTAGATGATCTTTTGACGTCCCTTCCAATCCCTGACGTTCTGTGATTCTGTGAAGCCCTTTCTGCACCTGCTCTAAGTTTAATTAGTTCATTAAGGCCAGGATTGCACATCCCACTGCAGGTAGAAGGAATTTGAGCACTTCATTGATGAGCAGGAGTGGAGTTTGTGACCACCACCATTTACTGAAGCTGGGTTTGATGCCCCAGGAGATGTTTTCCCTCAGTGGGTGTAAGAATAGCAGAGACTGGATGTTCAGATCCTCTGCACAGACATCTCCCACCTGGGCTCCTTCAAAGCTTGTTTCACCTGGAGCTGACAAACAATGTTTGGGATGTTAATGGATAATATACATTCAGTTTTGCTAAGTGATTCATTGCATTATGTATTTTATTAACCAAGAGGAAGACTGGGTGGGGGGTGGGAATAAAATCAGCCTTATTGTAGGTTTTCTCAGGGCTGATCTGTCATCATGTTATTCCAAAAAGCAAAGAGTGAGTTCACTGTTTGGATTCTTTTTCTCATACACACTGAATAATTTAAGTCTTCTCCCATTTATGCCTTGTATCTGTCTGATCTATGAGTCTGAGGCTTCCCTGGGTTGCTGTGAGGAGTCCAGCACAAGGCAACCAAAGGGCACATTTGCATATAGATTGAAACAGGAATCGTTGGGAGCCATTCCTTAGTGGCAGCTCTCAAGGCATTTGGCGTTTTAACAGCTCTCTGCATCGAATCCCCTCCATCAAATTTATGGGGCAATTAAAGCACCGGGGTAGCTGTGTGCAGAAAATGAAGCTGCAGGGGGAGGGAGATGTTCTCGCAGAGCTATGGCTGCAGAATATAAATCCTGTGGTGTCAACTGAAGGTAGGGTGAGCAATCTCAGCCCTGGGGTGGTGACACCCTGCTTCTGAAACAAGTGAAACAGATGCACCTTTCAGATACACCTTCCACAAGTTCTCAGGATCTATCTTTCTCAAAAAATATGAATTCAAACCTGAGTCTATCTGATCTCAAGATAGAGAAGGCTTGGGGTAAGTGTTGTTGTACATGTGAATAGGTTTCTTTTTCAAGAGTCAGGAGTAATTCTGATTACTACTCCAGTTCTCTACTCTGGTAAGGTCCCTCCTGGAGTATTGTGTCCATTTCTAGAGCCTTCAATATAAGGACACGGGGCTTTGGAGTGGGTCCAGAGGAGGGCCACAAAGATGATCAGAGGACTGGAGCACCTCCCTTCTGAGGACAGGCTGAAGGAGTTGGGGTTGTTCAGCCTGGAGAAGAGAAGGCTCAGAGGGGATCTCATAGTGACTTCTCAATACCTGAAGGGGGCTACAGGGAGGTTGGGGTAGGACTTTTTAATAGGATGTGTGATGGCAGGACTAGAAATAATGGATGTAAATTGGAAGAGGGGAGATTCAATGTAGACACAAGAAGGAAATTCTTGACTGTGA
>VZTY01000889.1:120495-131820 GCA_013400935.1 Turnix velox | reverse complement strand
TTCTATGATTCTATAATTAAATATTCATCTCAGAGATGCCTGTTCTGGTGCCTCAGATGGGTCTATCAATCCACTATTCCTCTCACTTCCACCAGTGGACAGGTGCCATAAGGCATCAACAGAAATAGCACCCAACTGCTTTGTGCTACACTTGGAAGCAGGGAGCAGGTCCCAGAGAAACCCCTCCAGATCAGAAGGGGCAAAGAGCTCCCATAGCACTCCATCAAAGTCTGTCCTCCCAGGAACACATTCACTTTTCAAGAAAAGAAGGTTAATTCCATCTTAGGACTATGGAAGACCAACTATTATCTGTTCTGAGAGAAAGGACAAACCAAACACAACCTTCAAATTCAGGATTTTACTGACTTCATAGCAAATCTACTTTGGCAGAGGCTACGTGGCGATATGTAGGTTCAGCTGAGATGTCCAAGTCTCAGAGTTTAGGTCACCATTTTCCTATCAGCAAAGATAGGCTGAATCTACCTTATCACACTCATCTGTCTAAACTAATGCTGCTGGACACCACATCTCATCATCATATGATGACTTTATCATCTGCTCTGCCAAAGGACAGTCTTTCAACTGTTTCTCTAGGGTAAATCTAGGGAAGAAAAACGCCCTGCAGATAACATGTCATACTAACAAAGATCACAATTCCCCATGGCTTCAAGCACTCTTAACAGCAACTGTTCCAAAACTTTATGAAACTAATTGTATGGCCTGTCTTTTTCCCAACAAACATGAAAATGATGCTTAAACAATATTTTGGAATACTTTTTTTGCTAACATATGCTTGCCTTTTATTATCAACTCCCAGATAAGCTCATGTTTCTCTTGGTAGACTACCAGCAGCAGCTTTCTAAAGCATGAGACAGCCTTAATAAATACAAATGGACAATTTAATGAACATATATTGGTGACATGGAGAAAGTACTATTTGTGGATAAAACAATCTGTTGAGGGGTTGCACTCAAGGCCAATCGATGTATTTTAGGCAGACAACAATAAGTGACAGTGAAACTTAACGCACAGAGCTCTACCCCAATGATTAAGGAGCTCACTGAAATTATAAATGTCTGTTTCCCAGAACAGGGGGAAAAAAAGTCACTTGGTTGACTCTTTTTTTACTGTTGAAACAAAACAAACCATTTGGCTTTAAAAATGTACTTCTTTAAACCTGAAAAGACCCATGTATCAAAACAAGGTGGAATCAGCTAAACACATTACTTCTGACTTGTTTCCTTGAAAATCCAGCCTTAATGCATTCTAACAAAATTTATCTATCCCTACCATACCTCATAACGAGATCAACTGGGAAAAATATCAGGCTTGTTTGTATATTTTATACTTGCTCTAACTTGGCAGTTTGGAGATTATGTATTCCCCAGGTCCCTCCTTAAATCGTTTCACACGCCGCAATTTGATTTTCTTTGCTTGCCCTTTTCCACAATTTTTTGATACATTTTATTGAGTTCTGGCTCAGAGGGAAACACTCCCTTTGAATTAAGGGTGCAATCATTTTTTTCCTCTAAATAAGGACATATGGTGTAGAAAGCAATGTTATGGTCTGAGGATTTTATGATTGAAGCAGGACTCATTTTAAAAAAATGACAGTAGCATCAGGTTAGATTACAGTGGATTTTCTAATTGGGTGGTGCTGCTGCAGATGCTGGGATGGCCTATCTGAGCTATTGCTCATTTTAAATATGATATGTCTGTTTTTACTTACTGTGATGAAGAGGAACATAAGCAGTGTTCAGTTACACAACAGAAGGAAAATAATCTTTTTTTTTAAAAAAAAAACAATGTAGACCACCAAACAACAAACCACATTCATTCAGAAAGTTGTATGGGCTTTAGAAGCTTAGAGTTTCTACACTGGACTGGCATGCAGACCTCTTTGTAATCCTGGCCTACCTGTTCCCTCTGGATAAGTCACTTAAATAACCTGTATCGCAGTTCTGCTGTCTGTAACACATTGGTTAATTTTTACCTCTCTCTAGGATGCAGAGAAACAGCATCAATTTTAGCAAAGGATTTCTGTGCTTAGAAGCTGTCAGGGGTGGCTGCCACAAGGAAGGCAACTACAACTACCTACTATGATAAAAAATTGTATTAAGTAACAAAATACTTAAAAGCAATCACTAGTTTCTCAGCTGCTTGAGCAACATTAACTACTCAATAATCACCTTTTAAACTTAAACCTTGCAAATAGTCAGGAGAATCATCTTCTATTTTTAAAAACAATGAAAAAACAGCTTATTTGGTGTGGTCCATTGCCTTGTCAGCTTTTAGTAGAGATGCAACATGCTGTTTCTATTTGCCAGAGCTGCATCCTACATTGAGCTCAGCTTTAGTTCCAAGAGATGCTTCTCTATGTCTGCTCTTGCAGCTTGGTGCTCCCAAATATAACACTAACTGCACAGCAAGTCTCAGGCAAGAATCAGAACTGCACACAGTGTGAGGCTTTCTGCAGATTCCACTGAACCCAGCCTGACTTGCTTTGCCTTTCTAAATACCTAACTACAGAGAAACTATGTTTGACCCCATCATTTTTGAGCAGTGTGGCCAAAAGAGTGGGGACTGGAGAAACCTTTTTCACTAGTGCCTGGCACAGAGAGGCTGTAAAGAGCATGAGGGTTGGCATTTCTGCAGCTCCACTGATGCACTGGAATTGCCACAAACATTCTCCACAGTTTCTGGGCTGGCAGGGTGTAGCCTGCACCACTTCCCAGTGATCTCAGGACCAAGCGGCTCACTGTGATGCAAGAACTAATGCTTGGCTTGGAAAAGAGCTGGTGGTGTTTAAGCAGGCAAAACTGCTCAAGTTTACAGCTGCCATCAGGCCTGCAGAGCGAAGTGCACTCTGCCTGCCCCCAGACATACTTGGCAGATGGTAGGAGACAGCTGGGAAAATCTGGGTTTGACATACGTCAATGATAAACTGTGTCAGCACAGACCTGCTTAGGTTACAGTGAGCTAGTGTTTGTGCAGGAGTGAGACTGGTTAAGGACAAACAGCATTCCTAGTCAATTTAGCCAAAACCTGCCTTCCACAGCATACAAAGAACCACCTAAACAAGCCCTCAGGGCTGGTGTCTGCAGAGGCAGGTTGGGCCACAAAGGGCTAACACACGATTCTGAGATTCAGGGGCTGCAGCACATGTATCAAAGTTGTCCCCATCTTAAATGATGGCTTATCAAGTCCTGTTGAAAAGGCAGACTATAAGCAATTGCCAGAGGAAAAGAAAGTCAGTATTCCTCGCATCCTTTTAGTGAAAAAAAAACCCTGAGAAGTCAAATACACCTGTTGGGGCACCTCGATCTGTGTTTATAAGTAATGACAGACACATGTCAGCACAGAAAAAAAACCCACACAGTAGTTATGACTGAAGAGGAGCCTGTAAAACTGTGAGATGACTAGGAAACTATAGGTATACAAGGGACAGACATAGCCCACCATCAACACAGAGTCAGCACCTAGTAATTACCAGCTATAATGCTCAGCCAGAATCGGATGCCCTAACTACACTTTAATTTAGTGACAGGGCTAAAGGAGTAGCATCCAATAAACACTCCATGAGAGAGCTAAAAGCCTCTGAGCAAGTTAATAAATAAGATTTGTAGCTTCAAGTTTCACATTAAGGTGATTTGGATCTGTGATTCATGGTTATAAAATGCCATCCAATGTGCATCAAATGAGAAGTTGATTTTGCACATTTTTTTCAGTGATGGGAAAGAAATGGATATGATACAGATCAGCTCAGTACATGAGTGGCATCCTTTTAGTGCATTACCAACACCAGCACAGCTGACCATAGCGAAAGGACCACTGCCAGCAAAGGAACTGCAAACAGCATGGACAGATGATGGACTGAGCATACATTTTGCATGGAGAGAGCTGTGTTCAGCTGGAGCCAAAGGATCAAATTAGGCTGAGTTTACACAATGCTTTTAAATACCATGTAGGAGGCAATCAGTATTAACATTGCTACCATGTACACATACCACTTATTAAAGGCTAGTATCAACACTTGCGATGTTCAAAGCAGAAGTCAATTTAATATATATATATATGAAATTGTCAAAAAATGAAGGAGATGTTTCATAATATATTAGGAAATTCAGCCAAGAAAAAATCTATGGTGTTTCTCTTCCAGCAATACTACCAAGCAAAAGTAAGAGTTTTGAATCAGAGACAAAAGGTAACAACCTTCAGAAGTGATTTGACTAAGAAGGTAAAAAAACCCAAGGTAAAAGTATTACTAATTAAGGCAAATAGAATCATAGAATCATAGAAAGTTCGGATTGGCAGAGACCTTAAAGATCATCGAGTTCCAACCCCCCATACAAACTTGGAGAGTTGTCCTGAACTGATCCGAGTCCTTCTCACATACACCAGAGATCAGCCAAAGTGCCAGTAGAAAAAAACAAAAAAATTGCCACTTTCCTGGTGCTGCTGCAGGTTTCTCCTTACTTAGAGCTGATGATGATGGGAGGTGAAGGAGGATTTTGCAACAGCAGCCCACAAACCCTGTGGGCTCTTGTCTGAAGCTCAAGACAGGGACAAAAGTATCCATATTCCCACTCAACAATTCACCCAAATCCCTCCCAGCGTCCCATGTGAAAAACCCATGCTTAGCGCACTAGGATTTCAAATTCATGACTAGGACTCTGAGGCACCACAGTAACACAGTTAAAGCACCACCAGATGGGTGTCATATAGCATGTGTTACAGAAAGAAAAGACACACTGTGTGCAGATACAACAACAGTTTGCTGTTCAAATTAATTCAGGCATCAGCACCATCCCTATAAATCCAATATATAACATACATGCTACTGTGGGCATGCATAAATTGCACGCAGTTTTTTCCAGATAAAGCCACACGTGCAATTAATTAACTAAAGGGGAAAAAAAAGGAGAGGCAAAATAAATAAATAAATAAATACGAAGACTGCCATAAGGATGATGAATTTTACCAGAACTGCTGCTGAAGATGACAGCACTGAGTAGACAGAGCCACAGCCACGAGTATACCCTTTCACAGCACAGCCACTCCCTGGCTTTGGTTCATCTGGGAGCTCAAACAGGATTCCAAACATAGACGTTTTTGCCTGTCACTGGAATAAAGTTAAGCTAAAGTGCATAGTTTGAATCACTGGAGGGAGCAGATAGCTTTCCACATGCAAAGGATAATGCCTAATATTGCATGTTTTCAGTTGTTCTACAGACAGTCCACATGTCCTCATTGTTTCCCTGTGTTATTTCTGAAGACATTGCAAAACCTCCAGGATCGAGGCCCCAGCTTAGTAGCAGCTGGGGGAAAAGCTGTCACTAAAGGCAAGAGAACCAGTACTTCAAAGCAGGGTTGTCATGAGCATCAGTATGATGCATATTTCTGTTACAACTTCTTCCTTGTTCTACTCAGACCTGTGATTTGCTTTTATTGCCAATTCAAACTTCCCAAGCTGTGGTTTTCTCTCTGTCTAGTGATCCTGGGTTCTCTCCTTTCCCTGGCAGATGTACTTGTCCCTCATCTCCCCACAGACAAGGGGAGGCTAACCACATCAAGGAAGATCCAACAAGAACCAGAGTAATTTTCCTTAGGCTCTCCACACTAGCAGATGAACCAAATCACTCTGGGAAAAATCCACTGGAAGCTTTTTCACTTGAGAAAATAGTGTTATAGCTACCAGAGCAAGCACAGCCAGCTCCACAAAGCAACACAGAAGCAATTTTCTCTGAATGCCTGGGGGACATCCTATTTGCTGCTTGACATCCTGAAGAAAACAAAAATCTAATAATAATTACAGTTGAAGCATCTAAGGTGAAGCCCTTCGGTAATTTTCAGCCCTGAATTACTAGAAAGGGGTGACAATGACCTTAGCTAATGATCATTGAACTTGGAGACCAGCATTGGCAGCTGAGGGACAGGAAACATCTCAGAGAGCAGTGCTGCTGTGAGGTTCAGCCCAGAGCTCTGTGGAAGAGCTGGGGGATGCAAATGATGCAAGGAAGGAAACACAAAAAACTCAGTGAAAGAAGGAGACTATCCTACTTCAGGTTCTTAGATAACACAGACGACATCAATTTATGGTGGAAGATGCTGCTGCTTCTTGGCCTACACTGTACTCTCATGATGTGTGGCACAAGAGTGGCTCAGCACTAAGTATATGTCCACTACAACCACACTTTTTAACATTTCTAAGGCATAAAAGGACTGGCTGAAACAGCCTAACTAGGAGCAAAAAAGCAGGATCTGTATTTTGTAGTGCTTCCTATAGTGACAGAAAAGCTAACTCCAGTGCTCTTGTAATCCTCCAAAATCCAACCCCAAACTGCTTGGATCAGACTACAATTCTTGTGCTGGTTACAGGCAAAACAGCAGGAAAAGCCCCATGTTTGCATGCCTAGCTGAGTAGTTGACCTCTCCCTGCAGCTGGAAGGCCACATTTCTCCAGATATGCATCCTGATACAGCTGCAAGGACAAACCACAGAAGTAAGCATGAGGCAAATGGTCATAGGCAGCTACTGAAGGTCTGTATTGCTCCCAGTGATGTGAGACATCCTCCCTCTCAAAATGGAGCCAGGCTGTACTTGGGCTGAGCCTGTTCTGAGGAAGAGAAACTTGAAAAAGGCAGTCCCGGAGGAGCAAGGAGAGCTACTGTGCCCCTATCACTCCACAGAGAGCACAAGGGCTTGTCAAGCACCAGAACAAATGAGTTCACAAGTTTACCTAAAAGCCTGACTTGAAGCTGAATTAAACTGCTGTAAATGGTGCATAGCGTGCTTAACAAGCTTTAAGCCAAAGTTTAGTTTTGTTCATGTTAAATAAGTTATGAATCACTAACTTGATCTGGAACAAGCAGCTTTTAAAACAAAATTAGAGCCCAGTTCAGTCAGACAGCTGCAGTCTTTCCCTTTAGAATGGTCTTAGCTGCAGGAAGCACTTATCTACTGTGTCACATTTGGCACAAAAAGGTATTTAAAACCATAATAAGCATCTGTTTTCTCTCCTTGTTCAGTAGGAAGGAGTCTAGAGCTACACAAACAGCACCTTAGAAGACAACACAGTAATAACAAGATGCATTTATTATGGATCCTGCTAATATTTCCTGAGAGCACCTCTAAATACACTGCAAACACATCTAGTTTAAATAGCAAGGATGAATGGTGGGTAGTATTATTGTCCCACTTTCTCAGGAGGAAGCAGAGATTGGGTGACTTTGGCAACATCAAGCAATGGAGCTGGGATAAGACTAGGACTACAGCTAAAGAGAACAGGGGATGGCCAAAAACACATCAGCTTTTAACAGCAACCATCTGGAATGTTAACCATGAGAGTGTTCTCCCTGGATGATCTGTGAGTTTTTATCTCTTAGAAAGAAAAGTATAACCTTACCTAGTGCTTGTAGAGAAAGCAAAAAATAAAAGTTGTTGCTTTTTTGTATACTACATGGAAACCACACACCTTCCCAGGAAATGCTTCAGTAAAAAGAGGTGCAGAGATATAATATGAAAGCCATCAGAATAAGGAGAAGAGATAAGGGAGCACATCTTTGCTCCTGAGAAGATACAGTGGGATTTAAGGACTGTGGGACAGTGAGGTTTACCTTTATCTGAAGGCTTTGATGTACCTTGGATGCAGATTTGAGCAATGCCCAAGGTCTGTCACAAGCAGCAGTGTGAGAGACCAGACCAGTTCTGGGGATCAGAATGGCTGTAACCAGGGGGAGCAAAACAGAAAGCTCAATCCAGAAACCAGAAGTCAGCAAAAGGACTTCTCTAAGCTGTAGCTCCTTCTGTAAAAGCAAGTGTGGGAGAAGGAACAAAGGCCAGAATAACAAAATTCACCAAGGCAGAACTACAGGCAGAGCTAGATAACCCAGTAATTATTCAGATCTTTAATATTCCTTTGTTGCTGCCTGCAGATGAGCAGCAAGAGGACAGCAGAAGTAGCAAGTGGAAATGGCAAAAGCCTTTAAAATTATGATGCAAAAATTGAACGTGTCACCTAGAGATGTAAAACTGATCTCATGTGGAGCTTTTGTGCTAATAGTTGTCTCAGTTGATATGCAAATTCCATATAACAGCATATGCCTCCATACCATCACACTATAAATATTCTTGCTCAAAACACTTTACCTTGCTGCTACTGACAATGTACCTGACAGTCTGCTATTTAAAACAATATTTCTGCTAAAGGAAACCATTAACAGAGGGTTAAGAGAAACAGTCATAGTCACTGAACTAACACTGTTGTCTCAGCAAAACAAAGCAATTAATATCTGAGTTCAGGGGAAAATATATTAGCACAACAGATGCATGTGCATGTATTTTGGCCCTTTGGTAAACTGCACTGTTTTGTAGCCAGATGTTTCTGCTCATGCCAAAGAAGAATCCAGCTGCATCAAGCTGTGAATATTTCTTCTGATCTGTCAAAATCTGCTAGGAACTAGAAGAGAAAAAAACAGAGCTGAAGTTTGAAATAGAAGTCTGTTTTCCACTGGGAATTTTACCACCATCTGTATTTTAAAAGCTTTAGTACAACTTGACAGAGCCTGAAAATGTTCACAACACAATAGGTAAAGCACATTGAAATACCATTTAAGGAAGGTTTCCAGGAGAGTTGAAACATATGGTAAAAGATTCGTTTTCTGCACATTTTTTTCCCTTTAAAAATCAATTTATACTTATTAGTTGGATTTACAACACGTTTAAATTGTACAGCCTTTCTTGTAACGTGCTGCCATTACGAGCTGAACTCTCATTATTGAGATGACAGAGCAATATTGAATTACTGGGCAAACAAAGTCCTTTTTCAAAAACACCAGAGGTGATTCTTTTTCTCACGGCTCCTAAGCCCATTTTTTCCATTTCATTAATTGAATTATTATGGATTTGTACTGATGCAAGAGTAAAATGATAGCCTTAAAAAAAAAAATCATAGCCATAAAGCAAAAGGAGTCAAAATGGAAACAGAAGAACTAAGCATGAAAAATGAAAGCATCTCACAAGAAGGTAAGTTCACAAAGTATGCCATGTTTGTCAGTGCTTGGTTTTCTCCTTCCTAAAAAGCATCCACCAACATGCTCCCACTTTGCAGCCTATCTGGGGAAAAGCTTTTATCCATGGAAACCTCTTCTGGTTTATCCCCAAAATTCAGCTCCTCCTGCCCACAATGAGAAGGCAGGAGCAGGATCAAACAGTGACCTGCTTCTGTTCAGGGAGTAAGTGGCTGCACCATTATCCTCTGATGAGTCTTAAAGCTGAGATTTTCTGAAGTGTCTCAGATACCCTGACTCCTAAAGGTGTTGAGGTGCCAATCTCTCATTCCCCATTTTGAAAAATTAAGACTAAAAAGAGAATTTTTTAAAAACCTGAAACAGACAAGTCTACATGGTACATCACAAAGGAAGCAGAATATAGCTGGATATATCTGAGCTGAGTTTAAATTCTGATCTTCTCCAGTTGTCATTGCCTGCTCTCCACATTGGTACACCAGCACTCCGGCAGCTGTGCTGCCTTCCAGGTGTGCAACACAGCTTTGCCACTGACAGGGTTATCTATTTTACACAGAATTATGCTGGCAGTGAAAATCACAGTAGAATTGTTTTGAAAGAAGCAAGCCTCAGATGGACAATTTAGATTTCACACAAGTTGAAAGAGGATTTGCAGGTTCAAATTATTAATCAACACCCTGCCAGGCAGGGGCCAAGAGCAATCTGGCAGTGCTGGGTTTTCTTGGACTTAAATTGTAAAACCTGGATTTTAGATTGACGTGGTGGGGAGAGGGGGTTTTGTGCGCACAGCCCTCTCCTTCTGAAGTGTTGAAGCAAAACCAATCCCTGGCTGTGAACTTTTGGAAGATGGGGGGAAGTTTTTCCTCCAGGAAACAGGGAGCTTTCTAAGCCAGTGGACACGGTGCAAATGCTAAGGTTGCTTCTCTGCTGTTAAAAGCATATTCCAGCTATAATTTAACTAGACATTATAAACATAGAGATACATGGAGAAAAGAGGTGAGAAAATGTGAGTGCCCTGGAAACAAGCCTACTGCAGCAACAGTATTAGTTTTCCTACAGTGACAATTACCATGACACAGACAAGGAAGAATTTGTTATAAGCACCCAGCATAAAGCAACAATGGCAAATTAGAGAGTCACATGGTGGATGCCTCCCATCACATCAGCCCAGTTTAGCATCCCTTTGCTTGACCTTACAAACCCATACACACCTGCAAAATAAACATGGCAAGTATGCATAAACAGATTGAAAGAGAATGCTAACTGGTGTTCCACAACCAAAACATTAAACAGGTAGGAGCATACTCCACCATTTGCTGCAGATTCCCATAAATGTAATCCACAACCTTGTGGGGACAGTCACTGGCACTACTGAGTGGACCTGTGGGATATAGCTCAGGACAAGCAGCAGCATGGTTTGACAGACCTCTCAGGTCTTCATGAAATTCAGAAGAGCATCCCACCTGTGCAGATACTCAAACCTCAGTTCTCACATCACCCCATCTCTCATGTTTCTGAGGATTCACAACCCAGCAGTGGCGGCAAGAGGAGTCCCTCAGCAGCTGCTTGAGCTCTCACATCTGTGCATGGCTCAATATCTTGGGGTCTTAGTGTAAGGTGCTGCAGGCAGCATCCCATAGCTGCAGAAGAAGTGTGAGCAGCAGAAGAGTAGGAAAAGGCTCCCTCACTGCAGCTCTCACAAGCCCACATGTGAGAAACAACAGACACAAGTCCATAAGCATGAAGGAGACTGGACAACCCAACATACCAGCTATACCAGTTCCAGGTCTTCTCAATCCTCTCCAGCATCTATCTTTATTACAAAAAGTGTTGTGAGGTGAAGTTTGGGAGCTTGAAGCCAAAATCAAAATTGAAAGAATGGGACGCACTCCCACAGAATTTGATTGAAAATGGGGATTTTTTTTTTCTTTATTTTTGCTTTCCTGGTGAGACTGTGGCACAAGTGTCACACTGCTGGCTCCTGTTCACTACATTACAATAACACTTGCTTCCTCTTGCCAGCTACTCACCAAGGATTACCCCGAGCAAAGCCCTCTGTTCTTTCAGATCTAGTCAGAAATCAAATTAGTTGCAGCCAGATGAGGGAGCGCTAAATTTTTCATTACAATCTTTCTCTGGAGGTTTAGTGTTTTAAAATTTGTGCTGTATAAAAACTTCACCTATGGGAAAACACGGCACCACACAGGCTCTTCAGATGCCTTTTTTTTTTCCTTCTTGCTGTTAATCATGTGATCCCCCTGGCTAAAGGAGTGGATTTAGGGTATAATTGAAGCTTTAC
>VZTY01000889.1:87330-120459 GCA_013400935.1 Turnix velox | reverse complement strand
GCTAAATTTTTCATTACAATCTTTCTCTGGAGGTTTAGTGTTTTAAAATTTGTGCTGTATAAAAACTTCACCTATGGGAAAACACGGCACCACACAGGCTCTTCAGATGCCTTTTTTTTTTCCTTCTTGCTGTTAATCATGTGATCCCCCTGGCTAAAGGAGTGGATTTAGGGTATAATTGAAGCTTTACACTTTAATAGTAATATGGGTAAAAGTCAATTTTATTTTTGAGAAGAACATGCCACATTTCCAAATGCCCAGTTGACTGCAGATAATTTTCAAACAGGCTTTGTACCTGGGCAGCTTTGTTCCTGACATACCATGGAAACATAAACCATGTAAGCAGCTCATGGTACCATGAAAGTTGCACACCCCTGCTCAGCCACAATGAAGGCTCTTTAATTCCTTATGATTAATCCAAGAGTATACTGCAGTATACAGTAGTAAAATTTAAATATGAGAAAGAAATATATTTATTTAAAGTTCTCTCTGTGTCTTTATGTTGATTTCCTGTTTGTCTGGCTGGTACAGGTTCTGCTGAGTTTAAGACTCTCAGATCTGCAATCCTTGTGCTCTTCACTGTGTAGCTTCATGAAGTCTTTGTAAGTGACATCTAAGTGACCAGCTGCAAGGGCAGAAACACAGCACTGCCTTCATATGTAAGAAAATGACCTTGAGGAGATTCACTCATCTCAAAGTCTAACAGTCACTTCCATGAAATCCCTGGGCAGGAACCTACACATAGGAGACACAATAGAAGCAAAGCTTCCATGTCAAAGAGCAGATTTTTGCCATCAGGCCTAGAACAGTGTTCCCTAATTGTCCAGGACATCTGCTTATCCAGCAAAACACAAGACACTCATCCAGCAGACAGGACAATGCTGGCATTAGCAAACATGAAATGGAGTCCAGTTGTACCCCCATGTTCTGACTTCAGGCACATTTATTATCTCTGCTGTTACCCACCTCCCTTTTTCTTTTTTAAGTAGAAAGCAGTCATACCTAATGTCACTAAGCTCAGTTTGTCAGGCTGAGTTTATCTGTTACTGCCAAAAGCAAGGTAATCTGCAGTACCAAGCATGATTACTCTGTCATCACCCATCTCTACAGATAGTGATGCTCACATTATCCTTTGAGCAGAAAGAGGTCAAACCACTGCTGGTAAACTCGTGAGGCCTGAGAGCTACAGAACAAGCTGCAGTATCAGCTTTTACCAGAGGAAACTCACCCACCTTCTGCTTTGATGGGAGGAGGATTTATAATAACTTATACCAGATAAGGAACATGGGAAATAATTACATAAGTGAGAACTTACTAATGGGTATTATTTCTCAGACAGTAGCAAGTTAATGCTATATAGCTAGGCAACAAAGCCTTGATAAAGGCATAAACACATTAAAGGAGTTATCCCTGTGTGATATGAGGTTACTTGTGCATTCATAAATTTTTCACTGATCCTGCCAGCACTGCCTTTTTAAAATCTCTTCTGTCCCAGCTTGATCAAACCCTAAAGCCCATGATTTGCTTCTCCTTCAATATGCACAAACAAGCAGAGAATCCCATTATAAATCCCCTTTTAAAGGATAAATGAAAGTCTCCTCTTTCACAGACAAACCAGCAGCTTGACCTAATTTCAGTAGGTCTGTATTATTTCCAGTATCAATTTATCTATCAATTATACCCTGCCATGAAAACACCAGGTTCATGCTTTGCACTTGGGTCCTGTTTGAGAGGAGGAACTACAGGAAGCTAAGTCCTATTGTCATTTCTGGTGTACCACCAGGGTGGGTGTTGTGTCAGTTGGGTCAGTTATTCACCCTGCCCACCACAGGATGAATTACTGCACGTTTCTTGGATGCTCAGTCCCATTCCCTCAATTTTCCTACTCAGTAGAAGTAGTAATTCAACACCAAGGAAAGGGTTAAGAATGTGTTTGTTTTCCATTATAACAGGTCCCTTCTTTTTATCAGATGCCTTTGAAGGCAGTAAATGACAAGGCATATAACAAGCAGCAGACTCTGTTAAAACCCCACACTGCTACACATTGCTGTGCTATGAACTAGAAAATGGGCAGCTCTTCTTTACCTTGAGAAAGAAAGAAGATAATGAAGAAAGAAATAATGATCTATGACAAAGAGTCTAGCTTGAACCAACTTGATATTAAGTGGCCTTTTTCTTCCCCTTCAGAAAATTCAAAACAGCAAAACCCTCTTAACAGCTCTTAAGATAAGGTAACTTAATATGAAAGTTCACTATTGGGGATAATTTTGAATTTTTAGCTAGACACCCAATATTTATCATCATTTCACCATTCTGGATATGTGTGCATTCTGATAAATGGATCAATGCATTAAGATTTCGTAAGGATCACTTGCCTTCTGCGGAAGGACAATTTGGGAGCTCTTCACTAGTCATCTTAAATTTCCCTGCACAGACGGGGTAATCAGCAGACTGCAAATTAATGAATTAGCTACTCAAGAGAAACCTTTTTCCACCCTAATGACACTGAGAAAACTTGCAGTAAGATCCAAATTAGAGATGAAATTTTTTTTCAATTTAAGCTATCCCTTTTCAGACTAGAATTACGATCATAATTATGTTCCATGACAGAAATACATATAATTACATAAAACTACATAAATACAAAGCAGCCCATTAAGTCCTCTTGAAGAGACAAGGTATATCCTAAACTTTAGAGCAACACGACAGTTTCTAAAGCAACACACAGTTTCCAGGGCTCAGGCTCTCTCCAGATATGCTCATTAACTATTGCAAAATACAGATTGCTTCATTTACTGGCATGTAGATTTGAAAAATGAAGAGACTGCTTTCTTAGAAGTTCAAGAAAGCCCCACTCAAGCAACAAGCCAAGATTCACACAGCAAGATATCAGTTATCTGGGTTCTGCTTAAATCACTGAAGTTCTGTCTGGTTGATTTACATAGAGGGATAACAATGAAAGGAGGATCCAAAACAAGTACCCATCCTGGGCCACTGAATACAGAGAATTACACAGAACATTATTTTTAAGCATCTTTTTCTTATGAGAAACCACAGAAGAATAAACAATAGTACTATCTAAGTAAGATTTTAAAAATAAAGTTAGACAAGTTAATGCTGCAAAAATGGAAAGAGGGGAAAAGAGACTATTGTTTAAAAAAGTAGGAAAGCTCCACTGCTGCCATCTCCACCTGCAATACTTTTGCTTTCCTGAAATCAGTGATATCTTGGGGCACAAGAGACAGTCCTTGCTGAAATTACACAGTAAATGGCTCTACAAGCTCTGTGTTGCTTAATCAGCCATTAATGAATCACTTTAATGGGAAATTTTACCCCAGCTGATAGGAGCTGCAACCTTTTAGAGATGCTCTGAATGAAAATGGGTTTATCAAACAGAAAATACAATGATCTAAGGCTGAATGTGTTTCCCTCTTTCAAGGACTAAGTTGCTAAAAACAAAATTCTGATACCAATTTGTAAGATTTAATGAATATGCAGACTAGTAAATGAATAGGCTATGCCCTAGAGCTGCTCATTTAGCATGCTGCTGTTATAATAGAATTAGGTAAGCATCCAATGAGAGCTCAGGACCCTAGGCTGGTGGCATCTATTTGAAGTTTACAACTTTATTGGAGATTCCTTGCATCTTACACATTTGCTTTGTAGAGTTTAATAGCTGGTGGTTTGGCTCTAACTTAATTACAAATCAGAAAGGAAGATTATTCAGCATGGTAACATTTGGTTAAGCTGAAATGTTGGATTAAGGCATATTTCACCTATTCCCTTCTTAATTTAACTGGACTAATAGGTCCTAATCACAGAGAACAAATGGGTATTTAAAGTAAAGATATAAAATTAAGGGCCAGGTCCTACATATCCTTCATTGCCAGTGAAAGTAGTGGAAGTCAGTGGCACCAAGCACCCAAGAAGCAATGCTGAGCTCCAGCTGAGATCAGGATGACAACATGGTCAGTACTGCTCCAACACACCCCAGGAGAGAAACAAGCCCTGTGGATCAACCACAAAGACACCCTGAAAGGGGGAAAGGAGTGGTGTAAATGGAATGAGCTGCCTGCCCAGGGTTCAGTAGTGTCCAAGCAGGGCCATAGAAGAAGAGTGTGCATTTCACCTGGTACCTGTTGCAAGGGATGAGGATGGGGAGGATGTGAGGGTTTCAACAGCTTTGGTGGTGACACATACTCAGGACCTTTGCATTTATTTTTCAACATTACAATAATAACCTGATGGAAAGTGCTGATAGGGAGATGCCAAGTAAAACACTTTGAGAAGATCAAAACAGCCATGGGGGAAAGCAAGACTATGTAACTTTCTAGAAGATAAGATGGAGCACATTTACCATAAACAAACCCACCTCCACATCCCACTACACAGACACGTACCATGTGGCAGTCCATTAACACTCAGCATGTTCCACTGATTAAAAGAAAATTTAGTACATCTGTTGCAACACAGAGACAGAATAAATATCTTTATCGTTCCATTTACAGTAAATAATACTTAAGTGCAAGTCAAATATTAACTATATTCAGCACAGCATCATAACAAAACAGGCACTACTAACATTTATGGTCCCAAACTGTGTTATTCTTAATTAACATCTGACATATCTGCTTTTGCAATCACCCACTACTGATTAAATGACAAGGTACAATGTCAGCTGCATAATCTGATTGGTTGGTACTCAGTTACCAAGGTGTTACATTTTGAAATTGCCAGTGAATTGATTTCTTTTATTGAATTAATAAGTGTTATCATACTGTACAGAAGGTAAAATTGCTACTGAATGTAAGCGATAACATGTAATTACAGAAAATCAAATCCTAATCTGCAGAGCCAAGCCAGGTGTCAACATTTTAATTGTAGTTTGGGAAGCACAGCAACACCATGGAGTAGGGGGAGGAAGGGAAGGGATCTCTCAAGTGTGGGAAGAAAAGAAACATATTGCACAAAAAAACACCTTGAGTTAGGCACAACAGCCTTGAGGGTTGCCTATCATTTCTGTCTGCAGAAATATTATACTTAATTTTTCATTTTAGACATTAAGCCTACAAGCTGGGACACATGACTATCATCCAGACCCAAATCTCTTTGTCTTAAGATTTGCATTTCTGGGAAAATGCTTCTGAAAGATTTCACAACATACCAGCATAAAACACAAATTATGCACTTCTCCTATTTTTCCTTAAAAAAACCCCATAAAATAGAAAATTAAGATCCCTTCTTCTCCCAGAAAGATCAAGTCCTTGTGAGACGGTATCACGATTTTCTGCTATAAATAAGATTTTCTTAATTTATAATAACTTTACATAATGTTTTAGCAAAAAACACCTCTCTAAATCATTTCCTAGTTGCCCTCCCTGTCAGCTTCACTCCAACTAGTGCTAATGCAACTGCTGGTGTTTAAATTGATGATGTTAAATTGGCACAACCCCCATGCATGGACACTCTCACATTAGCCAGTTCCAATACATTTGATCTATATCAGCCACTCTAAAACTAATTTGAGTGTTCATGCTAAAGGACTACAGCAGTTTAACTATGTGTACGCAGAAAATGATGTAGCTAAATTACTGCAATTTCTTTGGATTAAAGAGGCCTTGGAGAGCCCCAGCTTCCCCTTGCACTGTGCAAAAAAGGAACCAGTGAGTCAAAGCAAAGGCTTTGCTTTTCACCCTGTGCAGATCCAAGAGTTTTGCATATTGCCCCTCTGTACTGGGCAGTTCCAAATCCCTGTATCTCCATCCTTTCCTCCTTTCTGTCACCACCTAGCACCATCAGTACACAAGTCATGCCCTCTCACTGCCATCCCCAAGATCTTGGCTCATGATGTTGTTTCTCCCATCCTCTGAAGGCTCAATCAGGCACAATCACCAGCTTTTTCTGTTGTGTCCTTCTCTTGTTTTGGTTTCTATGATGTCTTTTGAAGATGGAGCCATGTAGGCACAACATGAGGTAGCAAACAGAAAGGAAGCACCAAAGGCAAATGACACAGCTATGTTCAAAGACCATGCTGCTTCCTCATCGCACCACGAGCCAGTTCCAAATTTGCAGAACATCTCTTCAAATTGTTAGCTCTTTCTTTTGTTTGGGGATAAAGAGGAAGAGGATAAATCATCTTCTTTGTATACTGAGAAAGAAGTTAAAAACCATGCTACTATCACCCAACCGGTAAGATATCTTGGCAGCCGGGTGGCATATCAAAATTTCATGTGGAGTTCTTTATGAATTAATTCCTCTTATGCTTCTGTTTTCAGTGTAACAGCAAAAGCTCCCTTCTTGAATTGCAATTAATCCCATGGGCTTGGGTTGGGATTACCTGGCCAGCAAGCATCTTATCAATGCAGTAACACTGAGACGAAACACAAGAGGTAGCTGGTTGTGGCTTTGTTTCTCAATAACTACAGGTGCATCTTGTACACACAAGTCCTTCAAGGTGTTGAGGGGAGTGACAAATACGGGGTATGCAGTGTGACAGGGTGGAGATCCTGAGTGACTAAGACAAGCCATCATTGCATGGAGAAGGGTGAGAACAGCACCTCTTAGCTGTGAGTGCATCTTCATTCTGGACATCAGGCTGGATTTTAGACAACTGTGAAGTTGTCAGAAGAATAATAAAGGCTTAGTAAGGTATTTTTTTTTAAAAGTTTCTAGAACATGAGGTAACTTGGCTCTGCATCGAACACCAGAGGGAAAATAATGGGCAGCAGTTGCTATATTCCTGAAGAATGTGAATCCTGGAAAGCAGCGGGAATTAAACTAGCAGAAGGCAGCCAAACTATTATAAACGGGGAAAAAATACCTGTATAGAAGAGAGGCCTTTTCTAAATTTCTTTCTACAGTTCAAAGGGTGTGCCAGGGAAGATCACTGCAGGTGAGTGAAAGGCTGTATCGATTGAGATGAACTGCATCAACCTGGAGGTTTTTGCTATGACAAACATCTCCACAACTTCCACGCATGGCTCCGGAAAAATGGCAAGCAGCTAATTGGATTTCCTTTCCACTCAATTTACAGCTACTTCCTGACCTCAGCTTCACAATCTTTGGAGGCTTGGTGGTTTAATGAGCTAAAATCCATACTTCAAAACATGCCCAGGTATGTCCCTGTGTGTCTTGTAGGTTGCACGCACTGCAATGAAGCAGCAGTCACTTGCTGCTCCCCAGCTGACCCAGGTTTTGGAAGATGAGAAGGATGCATCCTCAGGCATGTACTGAAACATGTCACACACAAGGCACACTGACAGCACTGACACAGGGGGAAAGAGGAGAGACAGTGTGGCACCACACGGCAGCAGCAGGCTATGTGCTGCCACATGCCGAAGGAACTCCTGACCTCGACTTGATGCATTTCTTCCATTTCAAGGAGATGGAGCCATTGAGAGCCCAGACGCGACAGTCCCACAGCAGCTTTAGCTGAGGGAAGTCATAAGTTAACCAATTCCCACTCTTCTCTTTGCCCCCAGCCATATGTTCCCACCTTCTCTCCTGCACCAGTATCTTTATGACTAAGTGGTGAGACAATCCAGGAAATTAGCCCAAAAGAATTATTACTTTTTTTTTTTCTAAATCACATTAACATTTGGCTGGTTGATCTCCCTGCAGCAGCTCTGAGCACATATGCTAGTGGCTGGGAGGAAAGGGAAGACGTGGCAAGATGCATGAGGGAGGGAGCTGGAGCCCCACTCCCCATATACTGGGATCAGCTGGAAGCATGGCCTCAGGCTCAGGAGGCCCTGGGGGCTGGTGCAGAGCGAGGCAAGCAGGGACCATCACAAGTTCAAGAGAGGAGGGTCCTGAAAGCCACCCCAGCCATTTTAGAAGCACGATGGCAAACACACCATTAGGGTTTTGCTGCAACAATTCCTTTGAATTCTGCCTCAGATCTTGTTGTTCTGTGGGAGACACTCCCAGGATGCATCTTCCTCCAAAAATCTGTATATTGGAGCAACCGACTTGGGCACCTACTTCATCTGTAACCACACAGCTCCTGTCAAGCAGGCTGTGACCCTCTCTAGATTTGTACTATCCATTACCAAATTTTAATTTTTATTAAACACAGTAGAGACTTCTTTCCTCCTCCTCTAGGAAGTAGGAATTCTCTTGCATCATTTATTCCACAAATGATTTATACAAAGAGCCTGTCAACCACAGGAGGGACTTGCTTGTGCTTACTCTACCTGCAAGTAGCTCTGTCCTTTCCGGGTCATTACTAATAAAGCACTTATCCCTCATACAAGCACAGATGCCTCCCCATGCCCCCACAGGAATTTATCTGAGCACTTCAGAGTCCTCAGTGGACTCCTCACAGTGCTCTGGGGAGCTGGGCACTGCCATGATTTCTCTTACAGTGATAAAGAACAAGGCTTGGAGACTGAATTCAGCTCTTTGGTGCTTTGAGGAGACTTAATCACCTGAATCAGGATACTATAACCACCAGACTGCTCTTCCTCCTGCTCCCCACACCTGCTTCCTCTTGGGACAGCACAGAGGCTGCGCCTGGCCCACCCCATCTCTGCTTAATCACTCAGTTCCACACCAGGGGAGCAATTGCTGCCCCAAGCTGCAAGACAGAAGGCTCCATCCTGTTGACATTTCTTCCTGTTGAATTGCTTATGAAAGCCTTGAAATCCTCACGGCCCAGCCTGCATGACCTAAATCATCACCTCTCCTGTCCCATTCCCCCTTCACAGATGACTCATGAGATGAAGCCTCCTCAATGCTTCACCCCAGTGGCAATGCAGCCAGCCAGACTTCACCAACAGTAAAAACAGTAAACCAAACACATTTGTCTTGCAACTAGAGCGCCAAGACAAGCAAGGAACAAAGCTGGGGGCCAACTGTAACACCAAAGATTTTGGCAGACAGCCTTCTTTCCAGCTCCTCATATATTTTTGTCCCAACTTTCCACCTAGTTCTCTCTCTTTTCAGTATTTCTGGGCAGATCATAACACCCACTGAGGAGTGACAAACGGCTGCGTGGCAAAGTGCTGGCCCTTGAGAAATTAAGGCATCTCCACACCCTCTCCTCTCCCACTCCTTCTCCAACATCACTTTATCACAGGCAAGGCTCAGAAACCTGTTGATGCTGTTTCTCATTCAAACCTTAAAGTCAACTGGCAAACCAGCACTTAACCTCACAGCTGCTCAGTACCGTTGGATGAATACATGCCAGCCAAACAAAATATTGCTTTTAAAATGCAATTTGTGCTTGGCACTGAACACATTAGGAGAATCCAGAGCAATCTGAACCACAGACCAGTTCAGAACCCTAACACAGAAAGTGCTTTGATGCCCTCAGTTTATATCTGACAGCCTTCATGTATTTTAGAAAAAGGCAGCAGAGTAGAAAGGCCCTACGCTAATCCCAACTGATGTAAAAAAACCTGAAAATATTTAATTGCTTCCAATTTGTTGTAAAATTCTGTGCATGTGGCATGCCATCACTTTCCAAAAATCTAAAATTCAGGGGAAGATGGTGGAAGAAATGAGGAAGTTCTGTCAAGTTACGATGACCCTTTTAGTCTGAAAATCCTATTGATCCAAAACGCCTGAGCCTCATGCAGCTTCACAGGGCCATACCAAGCTGCAGATGGATTCATCTGCACAGGTATTTATGGTCAGTCCCTCACAGGTGAAATGCATATTTCCCCACTACAATAAAAGTCAGTTCAAAGCAGGCTGCTCCCATTGAAGTCCATGGGAGATTTCCCCTCGAGGAATTTTAGCAGGAGTTGGGTTGGGCCTGTCGAGATCTCAGCAGGGAGAAAAGCCCCAAACAGTAGCTTATTTTTATTGATTATGTCCATTCCCCAAATAATTTGAAATTCAGCCTCTCATTTCATTTCAACCTCTTTTCAGCTGCTCTTGGCTGTGGAAGGAGAAAAGATTCCAGAGAAAGTGATACAGGTGAATTACATTTTCTCAACATTTTCAGCATTAAATAATCTGCACATAACTCAGGCTCACTCCAAAGATGAGCCTCAACCACCTGACATAAAATACTGCTCTGCTAAGCCAAAGAGATAAAAACAGGGATACCTTCATATTGAAAGGAGAAACAGTGAAGGATTTCATATTGTAATGAGATACAGATGCTGTCCACTGAATGAATCACTCTGCCCATAATTAAAGAGTCTTCTGATGTCTGAAGACTCTTCCTGTCATGAAAACTCTTGGAAGCTATTTCATCTCCATCCTAAGCCTGATTTCAGACTGAAAGAGGGGGATCCAAATGTTGATGTCACCCCAGACGCCACTTATATTCTCCATTTCCCTTTTGAAGAATTTGGTAGTAATTTCTGAGGTTTTAATGTTTTTATAGGTCTTCAGGCAACCTCAGAGCCAGACAGGACATATGAAAAATCAACAATGGAACAGGAATTTCCAGGCACCACACTTATAGCATTTCATACAAAATAGCAGCATTTAAGTTAAGGATCTGTCTCATCAATATCCAAGCCACCCTATGAAACTAGAAATTTAACTTTCAAGTACACAGAAACCACAGGAATATTTTATAGCTTTGCTGACACTTCAGTGGTAACAGTCTAAAGAACTCAAGGTAACTGAAAGTTTCAAGGAGAAGTTGGAACTTCATGATTATTACTGTACAGCCAGGCTATCTTGGGGCAAAAAAACCCCTGAAAAGCAGCTCGTTTCCTAAGATGCCCCAGAGTTTATGTCTTGCTTGGATATTTGCATGTCCCAAAAAACCACCTCTCTTCCAATTAAGCTGGAATTCTGTATTTTCATTTACTTTATGCTACTAATCTCTGGGCATGACTAAATCTCTTGGCAAAAGGATGGTTTAAAAAAAAAAAAAATTCAATCTTATCTTGGGCTGAAAAGTCACCTATGGGTTCTATTGCTTCACTTCAGCTGCAGCCTCCCAAGAAACTGGTGTCAATCCTAAACTGGCCATCTTTTCACATCTCTCTTACTGCCAGTAGCCTCCTTAGATGGGGACATTAGGACCTAAGTATATTGTACTCACCACCAGAAACAGAATGTAATACCCTGCATATTTTACAGTAAACCATGTTTCTTAGTCCTGAAGATATTTTTTTCCCTATTACCAATATGATGGCACTGCAGACCTGCAGACCCAGGGATATTTAGTGATCTACTGTAAACCCAAACCCCTTAGCACACGATTTCTTTTATCATTTCCTGCAGAACAGATACCTGGCCAGTCCTTGCCTCTTACAGCCAGTCATTACTTCTCTGCTTAGCACAGTTAAGTTGTAACCTATATTTTTCAGACAATTTCTATGATTTCAGATTTTTTACCAAGTCTCAGGTTAGCACAATCCAAGTGAATAACCATGCTCTCTAGTATTAACAGAATTAGTGACTATGACAGGAGCTGCAGGTCTTAGCATTTCTAGAGACAGCTGCCTTTTACGTACTTAGAAATATCTTGATTTTTATCACACTTCTTTGGGGGAAAAAAAAAAAAGAAGATACCTCTTGGCATTACAGGATTCCCAGCCTACAGCTCCTCTCTTTCTCCTCTTTTGAAGGATTTCCCATTAGGCTTTCTCTTCTCCATTCTTCTCAAGCCTCATTTGTCCTCCAGAGATTTTCAGAGATTATCACTAATGGCAGTCAAATTGCTTCAGCCAGTTTTCTAACTACCCAGAGCTGAAATCCTCCAGGCTCTGCTAACTTAAGTATTCAAACTTACTCTTTCCTGGGAGCTCAATGGCTTTGAGGCTGCAGTTGACCATCTCACGAAGAACAGAAAGTTGGATTTAAAAAGTCATTCAGCAATTCTGCTTTCTCACTTCCATCTTAGAGAGCTTTTTCCTCCATGGAGCAGTGAACTAACTCATTCCCTGGCCCAGCTCCTGCTACAAATACATTTCTAGAAACCCCTCCGGCTGCCCTTTATGTCCTTTGCCAATTGTAGCTCGTTTGGACTTTGGCTCTCTCATTTTTCTTTGCATGTTCACAGTGAAATTGCTCTCAATAGTTCAACATACTCCAATTTTTTTTTTCTGTTTCTTTTGAGCTTCAGGTCATTAAAGAGACTGAGATTTAGCTAAAGTAATCTCTTACTATGTTTTCCATCTGTTCCCCCTGTTAAGGGAGTTCAGACTTGCGCCATTAAATTTGCTCCTCTAAGAAACTTTAAGCTCTCCTAACCTTCCTTTTTTCTCCAAGCAGCTTGCCCAGGCTGTAGTTCTGAGCCCCCTGAAATCCACTTCCTTAAAATCATAGAATAGTTTGGGTTGGAAGGGACCTTAAAAATCATCAAGTTACAACCCCCCTGCCATAGGCAGGGACACCTCCCACTACATCAGGCTGCTCAGTGCCTTGTCCAGCCTGGCCTTAAACACCTCCAGAGAGGGGGCATCCACAACCATCATCTTCCTTGTGTTGCTCTCTGTATTTTTTCTTATTACAAATGAGCTATCTGTTAATCTGGAATGATACAATTTAGAAAAACTACAGGAACACAGGTGGAGTCATTCCCTGAATTTCCCAAGCAAAGACTGAGCTCCAGCTACAGATCAGCTTATATTTATTTTGTGAGCTGAAGATCTACTTCAAGCACTCTGAAGAATTTCTCTACCTGTCCTGCTACAAAGCATCATCCTAAAAGAGAAGAAATTGCAAAGAACGAAGGAGACAATAAAAAAAACACCCTCAGATATTTCTTTTGAAAGATGGACACATTCTCCAAAGCATCAGAACCTCTAGGTTAGTGTCCTCAGAAAAGGCTGCAGAACCCGCCTTGCTGCTGGCACAAGATATAATGAAGGATTTAAGTACAGGCTGTAAAATTCTATGTGCTGTCCTAGATAATTTATACCTTTCCAAATGATGCCTCTCCATTCCTAATATATGGGAGATAACCCTCGAGGAGGCAGCCCTGACCTCAGTCCTTTCAACATCCTCTCTCTGCACAGGGGATACTTATATCCCACTGCCATGCTCAACCACACAGTAGCGGTCGATAGCAAAGAGTGACTTAGGCAGAGGACCTAAGAAAAAACAAATATTTTTATGGCAGCTCCCTAATACTTTGAGTGGGGAAGGAAGATGACAGCGTGTACAAGGGAGCTATTGAAAACAGCACTGCTCCTGACTCGTGCTTAGAAAGATATCTGTTATCTGGGGTTTGCCAGCTGGCTCCTGTATGCACAAGATCACACTGCCTTTAACTCTGTTTGCTTCACCATTCCCAGAAACACACTCTTTGCCCTGAAGAAAAAATAATCTCCTGCTGCTGGCTGTGATTAGCTGGCACCAAACAGCCCCTGCTGCCTGACTTTCAGTGGGGCATGTCCCACAGGGTGCCAGGCTGCCTGCTGCTCCCTTGCCAGCACCCTGCCTGAGTCCTGGCAGCTCTCTGGTGGAGGGAAGGAGGGCATTCCAGCTCCTCCAAATTCATCATCTCCTCTACTATTACCTCCTCCCCTGAAAGGAATGGACTGCCCTGCACTAAGGTGCCAGGAGAACCTTCTCCCCAGGGTCAGTCCTACATGCAGGAATCCCATAGTGCTTCCCAGCAGTTGATCTTAGGCACATGGATGCTTGTGGCACCACTGGAAGAACCAGCATATCTCCAGTCCTTCAGCAGAGGTGATTGTCCTGCCCCTCCTCCTAAAACCCAATTGTCTCCAAAGAGAGAAGTAACCTTTCTTGGCCCTCACACAACAGCAGAACATCTCAGACATAGCAGTAATGTAAATAGGGTGCAAGTAGCAAGTTATCCACAACCTGAACCTTATTAAGGATCTACATTATCAACTTAACTTCTGACAGTGCCGTTTGGCCATACAGCTCCTTCTGTAAATGTTTCAAACTTCATTTCAAAATAATTTAGGTCCTTGCTCCCATCCTTGGCCAAAACCCACTCCTAAGAATATCTGGGCACTGTATGACCTCACACAGGAATTAAGACTACAGTGTTCCCCTACAGAAGCAGTATTTCTCTTCTTAATTTGCTTTTCCCCAACTCCTCATGCCTCCATCAAACAACCCACGCTGTCTGTAGTAGTATTTGGGTTGGTGGTTTATTTTTCCTTTCTCGTTCATTTCCATTTATGGTGTGCTTCTCCATTTAATATTAAATCAATAGTGACAGTTCATCACTTTTTCCCCCAAATTCCCTAAATTGTTTAATAATATAATTTTTAGAAACAGATTTGTGGCTCGTGCACACACACCAAGGCAAAATAAAGATGACAGCACATTTGAACAAGGCAGCAATAAAACAGTGATGATAATAAAGAATAAAAAATGCTATATGAGGTTGCCATGGGAACCACCATTCAAGGACTCCAGGTAATGTTGTAAAACATGCCAGTGAGCATAAAGCAGCTAAGCAGGTTAAGAGGTTGTTTATTAGGCTGCAACATGTTGTGCAGTGCCCTCTGGTGAGAGCGCAAGAGAGACACAAATGAGCTCAAAATCGAGGTAGAAGATGCAGGTGCTGGTGTATAGGGCTGGCAGCTGAGGGTTTGGCAGCTCTGGAAATGGGAATGTGCAGGGGATGTCTGCCTACAGAGTGACAAGGAGGTGACACCAGTACACCACCCATGGCAGTGTCCAGAGCATGAAGGAACCTACCCAGTGCTATTTTCTGCTGAGGGCTGGTGAGATGACAGCTCCACAGTAGGTACCATGAATGCCAATAAGCACAATCCTTGGTCCCCTTGTGTTTAAGGGCTGAAAGTGTAACTGTTCCACAGCCAGAAACTTCACTAAAATTAGCAGCAGTTCCTCACATGCAAGAGTTGCAAAACCAGATCCCCTAGAGCCGTGAGGTACCACACATCCAGCAAAAGAACACAGAAAAACAACGAGGGAAGGAGCTCTTTCAAAAAATACAAAATTCAACCCCAAGTAAAAGCACCCTCAAGTGTGCTTTCCCATGTGAGCCAAAAATATATAGATATCCATCAGCCATAAAATGACCCAAAACACCTTGCTAAGACACAGTTTCTCCACAATTGCAACCCCCATGCTGCAAATCATTTTGAGTACAAAGTGCTCCACTGTAACCAGAAGTAAAACCACAGGCTGATGTGGAGACCTGTGGCTGGAGGTCAACCCTATAGATGTCAACATCCCTGCCTCTTTCCAGGTGCCAGTAGTTAACCTCAAACATTTCTTTAGGGGAGCAGGAAAGCTTGCTCACAAATATCACAGCACAGGATTTGCTTCTTTTTTTTTTCTTCCCTCCCAGCCTTTTCTGTAGGGAAATCAATAGAAAATCTAGTTAAAAGATTCTGAATAAACACTGTGAACATTTGGTATAGATTGGCTCCTCCACAACTGAAAACAGAGCTAATGCCATCCCATTCCATCATCCTTCCCGTTACACCTAAAGTAGTGGAAATCACAACACAGGAGGAAAGAATGATTGTTAAGCCTGCCAAAACCTTGCATAACACCAGGCATGGCTGGATTAATTTTTTTTCTATCAGCAAAGCCAGACTATTTTGCCTAATACTCAGCAGAGATTTCAGCACAGCTTTCCTCTACTGGGACATGGGTGGGTGTGTGTCCAGCCTGACAATGCCCAGAGCCCCCTCCAGCACCCCTAGCAGCAGCCTGGCTAGTAAAAGCTTTAAATTTCTATTTAAACGGCAGAAATACCACTGGGGAGGTGGAGGTGGGGGCTAGAAGATGAAACCCAGCCCTCCTCATTTTCCCCAGCTCCATAAAAGCTGTCAATTCAATTCTCCCCCCACTAAGTGGCACCAATGCACTGCAAACCACAACGAAAACATCTGCACAGACAGCTTATAAATCAATATTCCCCTCTCTTCCTGTGCTGGCCTCACTGAGGGGAAATCACCCCAAGGAGGGGCTGTGTGTGGGTTGGGGCCACAGTGCTGTGGCCAGCTTGCCCCAAGCCACAGTCCATCAGGCCCACTCCTGTCATCAACATTTTAATTACACTTCCATGAAGGAAAAAATGTGGCTTACAGAGACATCAGAAAAGGGGAGAAACAATAAGACAAACAAGCAATCTCATGATAAACATACTCCCCTAGCACCCACTTCTGCTTTGAAAAAGGGGACAGAGCCAGCAGCAACCACTGAACCCCATGCAGTGATGAGCCAAGCCCAGCCCAGCCCAGGTTCCATAGGCATCTCCACTGTTTTTCTTTCAGAGAGTCCTTGTGAAGCCCATCTGTTGAGAAAAACTGTGAAGATTAACCTGGTTCCTGGTGGAATTTTCAGCCAGCTTCACCTGCTGGCCTGCCACCATACCACGGAATGGAGACATGTGGGACACATACACAGACCCCTACTGTAAATCAAGTCATCTGAAAAAAGCTCAAATCTGGTGCACCTGAGATAAATCAGAAGGTCCACTTATGTTTGTCAAGAGCAGAAGGAAAACATCTACCAAATGCCTTCTCACCAGCACTCTTTGAGAGAAACAACAGTTAACTAAAGCTGTATGAGAGAGCAAACAAATGACTAAGCAAAAATGTACTTCACTCAGACCAATGCAAACAAGAGCAACTGAGCAATTTGGGACATTACAGCTGCCCCTGTCACAGTTTGCCATTTGGAAGAACGATGGTGATGGTCACAGCTAACTGGGGAAACCAGGCCATGTGTTAAGCAAAGGTCTAAGGACATCTTGTTCAAACATCACCTCAGCAGTAACATGTGAAAGACTTCAGGACAACTTATTTGTGATTGCATATTCATACTGTGGGTACTTCAGGTCAAGTATAACCTTGAGAGGTGTGACAATCACACACAGGCAGACAAGAGACTGAAAATCTATGTATCAAAAAGGACCAGAAGATGTTAGTACAAGAGAAAGCAGCTCTATAAGAAAACACGGCCCTGCCTCTATAGCAGCTGTTTTCATTACTGATCCATGGTAACCTATGGCATTTATACACCATGTACAGCATCAGTGACCACTCAGGTGACAGCGGAGTCCTATGCTGTAATGCACAGGCAGAACCTGGCAGCAACAGAATATGGTTGTTGGTGATTTCACCAGCATTTGCTTCCCACGTGCTCCAACAGAAAGCTGCTGAAAAGGAACAGGCCAGTAATTTACCCTATTTCACCTCAAACCAGGACAGCTCCCATGCAGACTGGGAGATCAGATCTCAGTACTGGGAGCAGAGAGACATTCCCTTCCCCAGCACAGGTGAACCAGCAGGACCATGACGGTTCTCATACTTCAGATGAGGTGTACCAAGCTGCCTTCCTCAATGAGCAATCTGCAATGACCAGAGGAATGACTCCCCTTCATCTACAACAGAGCCAAAGAGCCACAAACACCACCTTTGTATTCCAGCAGTTCTGTGCAGGAAAGAGTTCATAGGTGGTTCCATAATGTTCAAAACAAGCACTCAGAAGTACTAGTGACATTGTACCTCCAGTGTACAGAATCCCAAACAAGAAATCAAAGAATCCCATTGATCTTGAAACATGAAAAATATCCAATACTGAACACCTGGGCATCACATCACTGGCTGTGGATGTTGACTTCGTGCTCCCTCCACCTTCCCCCATGTAGTATCTAACAGCTGATTATTCTGCTATTTGCAGGAGACTGAAATAATTAAGCTTAACCCCAGTCTTGTGGGAGTCCCAGAGAAGGTTAGTGATCCACAGGCATGACACATTGTTACTTATAGCTGATTAAGTTCTATTTATCTGCATTTAAATGCTGCAGGAGATGGGAGATATCCCAAAGCACATCTGTGTCTTATTAGAAACACCAGCTGTGTGCGGTAGCTTAAAGTTTGTCTTTCTTGAGAGGTTATAAGGAAAAAAGAAAAACTAACCCAGAATAATTAAAATTCTTCATTGTAGCTAAATAAGTTGTTGTTTGGTCATGATCCCCAGGATGTAAGTCTGACGTCCCATGCATCTGAACTGCTTCTGAGGTCAAAAGC
Source organism: Turnix velox (assembly GCA_013400935.1). Taxonomy (NCBI): domain Eukaryota; kingdom Metazoa; phylum Chordata; class Aves; order Charadriiformes; family Turnicidae; genus Turnix; species Turnix velox. The sequence goes on along the minus strand of VZTY01000889.1, from coordinate 102,547 downwards.
AAACCCAAAATTAACCAGGCCCCTTTGAAGTTGATCTGAGCACTATAATTACATTTAATTCTTAATGTAAGAGTTCACATCTTAAGAAATATAAAAAAAGGTGACCAGCAGGTCACAAACAAGGTATTTAGGGTAATAACTTCTGTTCCTTCTGCATCTAGGAACAGTGCTGTTGTTTCAGCAGTAAGATCACCTTCAGACACATGCTCTATTTTCACACTTGCACAACAGAAGAGCAAAGGGAAGGGACACAGTTCTGCACCACCCTTCAGATAGATACAGTGCTAGGACCCACAGTAACAACAGTGGCTGGGGTTTCAATCCTTATGTTTGCTTCCTCTGTGCAATTTTAATTACTGCATTTTCGATGGCATCAGCAGAACTAATTGCACAGATGAGATGTAAGGATTTTCAAGAATAGCATAACACTAATTCACAGACAGGAGCAAAAGGAAGGGGTGACAGTCCTGTCACAATTAGCACCCAGTGGCAAGGGGTAATGCACAATTTACCTCCAGACTGTCAAAGCAGAACATCACGAAGAAAACAGTAAGCTGATATCTGCTATAAGAATCCTGAGCTGAAACATCCAGATAGCAAGTGAGATACAGCATAGACATCTAGGCTGCAGAACTGTAACTCTCCATAAAATGCTTCTCAAGAACCAGAAGAAAGATATATCATCTGTCTTCCCTATCCTTCTGCTTTGCATGCCAGCTATACGTGGGTTATGAGATTGACTTTGGTAACTATCTAGCTGAGTTTCACTTCTAGCATCGCCGGAAATGGAGCTGAGATTCAGAATGAAGCTTCAGGGTAAAAAATGAAACCTCTGAGTTTTGACACTGGATCCACAGGCACTCTGTGAAACTGTAGGGAAGGGAGGATGTCCACAAGGACCACTTTCACCCAAGTTGCTGACTGCTGTCTGCTGACAGAGGATTAATCAGATGCAAATCACTCCACAACAGACCAAATCACTACAGCAGCTCACCTAAAGCTTTATTTTCAATGCTCACGCAGTTTGACTCAGAGAGTCAAAAGCATCCAACCCTCCCTTTATGAGCTCTCTAGAAGGTTCCAGGCCCTGACCATGACTACACCATGCACTAACTCTTCACTCTTACCAGTCCCAGCTCACATATACTCAAGTGATGTCCATGTGGGCTGATAACAGTGTTAAAGCTCCCATTAGAGTGCATCTCACATGAGCTTGAGCTATTTCCACCGTTTCCCTGAGAAAGGCAGTATCATTGTTTTGTTGGGAGGCATTTGAGAATTTTGCACCATCCTCTAAGTTCTGCAATTTGCTGGAACAAAAGAAATATTGAACTTTCATTAAGTTGGGGGGCTTGTGGGACAACAGGAACAATTGGGGGACAATTTGAAGTCATAGACACAGACCTGAAAATATAGTCCATGAGTGCCTGAACACACTAAAAAGAATCTAACCCAGTCCTCATCCAGTATCTCTGCTGCTGGGTAGCTTATTTGGTCATTCTTATTATTTGATCAGATTGGATAATTCAAATATTGTTTGGAATTGTATTTCTGCAGTGGTTCATCCTTTGCTTTATTGCTCTTTCTCAGGCCTCATGTACAATCCTATAGAGATCATGTAGTCACTATACATACACCTCAGTCCAGTATTTCTAAAAATACAGTCTGATCATTTCCTCCAACTTTGACTGTCCTATTTACCAGTATCATGTCTTCTAAGGCTAGAGATGGTTTACATCATGCCTCTCAGAAAGTCTCCAATATGAGTACCTAACTAATACAAAAATCACAAAATCACAGAACCACCTTGGTGGGAAAGGATCTTTTGGATCATCGAGTCCAACCATCTGATAAGAACCACCAGTAAACCATAATGTCTATGGCTTATGTTTACCCACCTCTTAAATACTTGCACGAATGGTAAAGACATGTGGATATTTGCTTATCCTGACACCACTAGGTTCAGACCTTCCCAAAATTGTTCTCTTGTGACAGAATCATATGTTTGTTGTTTATTTGTTTTTCTAATGACAAGGTAGTTTATTTTTTTAAAATTCATTCATGCATCTCTCAGTCACTGTAAAATCCAGGCCTTGACAATAGGAAAGGTGCCTCCAAAATATAAGATCACACTTTGTCAGTGTAAATACCTGTTTCTTAAATAAATGAAAGATATTTACCCAGGTTCAAAAGCCAAGCAAACATCAATTTGCCAGAGGACAGTACCACTCAAAACTGTACTGAATCAAATTTTACTATAGATTACATCACTATACTATAATCAGATTATTGCCAAATGATTTGACTATTAAAAAACTCATCAAACTATCCTCACATCAGAAACCTAATCTTAACAATCTCAAAAAATAATTTCTTCCAGGGCAGGAACCAGAGCACCAACACAAATGCTGCCCCATTTAAACTTGCCATTTCAATGCTACGATCCATATGTAAAAAAAATGTTTTAGCTCACGGAGTTCCACAAAACTGATGCTTTCAAGATAAATCAAAATACAGAGTGACCAGCCTCTCAATGGCTGGTCTCTCTTATCAGTGCTCTTAGGTGATGAGTCTCAGCATTTGCAAGTATAAGTGAACATACATTCGGAAAGCCAACTGCCAAAAAGGTTCCTCACATATTACAGGACAAAATGAAGCATTTCAGGTTAAAAACAAGGCAAAACCCTCAAAATAAAGCCAACTCTGGTTACTTCAGAGTATATTTTCCCCTGGTACTTTATGCTGCAATTATTCACATATCCCCAGATAGTCAAACTGATGCAGTCCAAAATTTTGTTGTGGACTTGCTAGAATGTATCATGTCTGTGCCAACTAGAGCACACTTAATGTCTTATCAGGTTGCACTGCGGAACAGATTTCCTAGTTTAAAAAAAAAATCAATCAGTAAACTACATGAAATCAACTCATCACAAACACCAAGCCAATAAGAACACAAGAAATTGGAAACAAACACAAGAAACATGAAACCCAGACTGAAGCACTGCAGGAAGTAGGTGTGAGTTGCAATCACCTTGTTTGGCTGGATGAACAGAATGAGTAACTTGCATCTTCCAGCACTGCACCATCCAGCTTCTGAATAACTTCAGGATGGGGGATCACCACGAGATACATGAGCACATATTCCATCCCATAATGCAAATAAACACACTTGAAAGCTGCAGTTAAGGCTTCCTCATGTGTTGTCCCAAATACTGTTTTTCTACCCAAACACAAGATAAAAGGAGCAACTTGTAAATGCTGCTTTCATCACCACCAGGCTCAGTTGCAACAGTCCCTGTGCCCTGCCTGCCACAGCTCCTGATGGAGAAACACTGTCTGGTCAATGTGGCAGCATAAAGGGCAAGGCAGAGATCCAGCTTCACCGTCAGGACACTCCTCTTAATGTTCTGTAATAACCAGTATTTATTACATTTCACTTTGTTATAAATGCTGCTCACTATGGGCATGACAACCATCCTGTGGTGTTGGCATTACTGTGTAGTCATCTGCCCCTTGTCTAAAACACTGTAGTAATGCTTCTAGGTAGGAGAACACAGGCAATGTAACACTAACCTCACCTGCCTGCTAAACCTAGAACAGCTGAACAGATTATTTCACAGTTCTGTAAATAGAATTACATACAAGATGTGTCATTTTCTCAGCAGACACTTCTTCCCCATGCTTATTTTATATTTCAAATCTATCCTTTGTCTGGACAGGCTGAAAATCCATGTGTAGACAAGGAGTGCCTGATACGCTGCTTTACAATTAAGCATAATGAGCACAAGCAAACACCTTAAATGCTTAAAAAAGGTTTTTCACTCTGAAAATCCATCCTGGTTTTCCATTATCCCACCATAGTCCTACAACTCCAGTGTTCTATTGTTCATCTAAATGTCATAATTTCTCCACTTCTGCATTTTAATTATATTTACATGAAAACCAAATCAATCTAAATAATTTTGAAAAGCTAAGCCATGTACATTTTCATACATGCAAGAGCTGCTGAGTGCATAACTAATTAGTGGAAATGAGGCCATATTGCCATACCATATAAATCACCCTCAAAAATTAGACAAAGATCTCCACACTGGTTTTGGTGACCCTGCTTCTGACCTATCCACTACCATTACACACAGGAGCGCAGGAGGTTTATTATTAAACTCCATCTTAAAAAGCCACAAAAAAAAAAAAAACCAAAAAAAAAAAAACCAAAAAAAAAAAAACCAAAAAAAAAAAAACCAAAAAAAAAAAAACCAAAAAAAAAAAAACCAAAAAAAAAAAAACCAAAAAAAAAAAAACCAACCAAAAAAACCACCAACAACAAACAAACCAGAAAACCTGAAACATAACAGTCAAACCTTAGCCTAAAAGACACAAATGTGCTACCAGAAACATTAGGAAGATTTTTAAGGATTGGTATTTCCCATCTTGATTAAACAATCTGTCATTCATTAGTAGATTTTTGGGGAGTTTATGGAGAATCCACCAAGCACACTGGGCCACCAGATTTATGTATAGAATCATAGAACCATAGAATATTTTGGGTTGGAAGGGATCTTAAAGATCATCGAGTTCCAACCCCCCTGCCATAGGCAGGGACATCTCCCACTAAATCAGGCTGCTCAGTACCTTGTCCAGCCTGGCCTTAAACACCTCCAGAGAGCAACAGCCTCTCTGGGCAACCTCTTCCAGTGTTTCGCTACCCTCACCATAAAGAATTTCTTTCTTATGTCCAGCCTGAACCTACCCCCTTCCAATTTACAGCCATTATTTCTAGTCCCCCCATCACATATCTTATTAGGAAGTCCTACCCCTGCCTTTCTGTATCCTCGGAGCTTCTGAAGCACAGTGCACCTAAATCAGATTGGATGGCAAGAGATGCAGAAGTACCTTGTTTTTCTTCTTCCTCTCAGCATCCACTTCCAGTCCCAGCACAGCTCACCTCCTCATGCACACACACAGTCTCCAGAAAGTGCCCAGAAGAGGCTGCATCACTCAAAATAACAACGACCCAAACCAAGAGCTTAAAGTACTTTTTACAAAAACATAAACTGAAAGAGTAGAAGGGGGGCGGAGGAAAAAAAAAATGAAGTGGAATAAATCCAACTGTAAGTTCTCGGCAGCCAGGCGAGCCCTTAGCAAGTGCCAGCAGTTTCAAAAGAGCTGTAATCTCTGAACTGTTATCAAGGTTTTATCACACTTCAGTTCTTATCTAAACCAAACAATCACTAGTACAGCAGCTGATAAGGTATCCTGACAAGGTAATTTCAGCAATTTAAATCTGCATCGTACACTGAGAATATTTTAACACTCTTTCCAGTTTAACCTCTAATCTCTCTTCCTCTATTTTTTCCAAACATGGGGCCAATTTTTTCCTCTTACATCCAGGCGTCCTTCCTGACTTGTGTCACAGGCAGATGCCCTTCGAGCTCTCCACCAGCACCCACTTGCTTAATCAAAAGGATCATTATTTTCTCCCTGAATTCAAGTGGCCATTTTCCCCAGCTTGACAAAGGTCCATCATTAAAAGTGGTGTCTACATCTGTCACAGGCCACTGCATGAGGAAGGGGAGGGCAAACAAAGGCAGCAAACATGATGCAGGATCAGCCTTTGCCCTGGTGTAACACAAAAGAAGTATTTGATTTGTAGCCTTGCAGGATTTTCACCTAGAACATCTCACTATCATGTCACGAGGCAGGACTAGCTCAGCAGCCTATCAGCTCCGCGTCTTCCAAAATAATTCATCAGCCAGAAAAATCCAGTATAAGTTTTCTTCATTTTCCCTTATGACTTTTTACATCAAGCCAGACTTTAATCTACAGGACACAGGAAAACCCTTACTCATGCTAAGACTAGCAGGCAAGTGACATCCAGTGAGAATCATAGAATCATAGAATAGTTTGGGTTGGAAGGGACCTTAAAGATCATCGAGTTCCAACCCCCTTGCCATAGGCAGGGACACCTCCCACTATATGAGGCTGCCCAAAACCAAAACAAAACCAGTTATTTCAAGCATCAGTCAATCTCATGCAGTTTCTTCTGAACACAAGACACTAGAAATAATTCCTGATTATTTGTCTCCTTATGCCAGAGCAGAAAAGCAATAATATGTCACTAACACATTCCTGTGCCTCCAAAGCTATGCAACAATTGCCTGTATCATCTAGTATTTACATACCTAAGAGATGGCAATGCAGCTTTAGAACCACCCAAGTTTACCCTGGGCTTTGCAGAGGAGTTGAGCCTGGCTCTTGGGCAATCACCCCCAGCACACCCAACATCTGCAGGGGCTCCCACAGCCAAAGCTGCTCCAGTCAGTCCAGTAACCAGAGAAAAGTAACCACAACCAGGTCCTTCTGTGGTGCCACAACTAACTTCCTTAGAGTCACCAACTTCACATGAACAGAAAGTGAATGATGCAAACTTCAGAAATTGCTCAGTTCCTTGGTTTGAACTTTCAGAATCAGGAAAAGAGAATTCAAGATTTCTTGGCATACATACACAGGGGAAAAAAAGCCCAACCGGATACTACAAAAACAAACAGATCCCTTCACTGGGGATAGAAAATTCCTTCAGATGCTTTCAAAAAAACCTTAATTCAATCAAAACTTAATGAATCAAGAGACAAAACAGATGCAAATACTCATTTTCCTCCATAAATCATGGTGCATGATAAGTGAAACACAAACTAATTTGTTTAAATTACAAGACTTAAAATATGGCTGTAGAAATAATAAAGTGTCTTTACATTTTAATCAGAATAAATATATTCTGAGTTTCAGAAAAATTATCCAGCTCAAGTAGGAACAAAACATATAAATATAATGTGATGCCCTTTGCTAGACCAAAGATGATGAGTTATTTCCTTTTTCTTACAGTGTAAAGACATTTTTTCAACTCCTGAATACATCCAACAGAATCACCACTGGGTTTCTGGCACCAGGGAAAGCCATGGTAGTTAATCAATTTACTGGGTTTGAAAACCTTGATGTGTCTGAATACTGCTCTAAAGGAAGTGACATCAAGACCCAGACAGCACAAGTATTAAATACAAAGGAAGAAAATAAAAATCTATGTCTAAATACCCAAATATATACCCAAATAGATACCCAAATATCTCCACATTCCTCCTCCCTGGCTTTTGTCAAGAGGTTATTTGGGCTGCAAATTGTATTCAATTTGATCTCTCTGGCATAATTCTTTATGTTACCCCAGGTCTAACTGGTCTGGTTCAGGAACAAACAAATGTTACAGTTCAGCTCATTTCTTCAACCAGCCCCTGAGCACACAGCAACCTCTCTGGTGAGAGATGGATTATGGTGCATTTAAATCACCCAATCCAACCCCCCCATAAACTGTCACTTCAGGCATTTATGGCAGACGGTAAACACAAACTTATCAGAGAACAACTGCACCCTGAGAGCTCAGCCAATGGAGCAGCATTTCTTATCAATAAGCTAGCTTATCAGGGAACCTAACAAAAATAAAGGTTACACCAGATGGTCTCCTCCTTTTTACCTCTGCTCCATCAAGACTTATGACTTCAATTAAAACTACAATGCTCAGGCTTTGAAGACTTGCCTCTTCCTTGTCTGCCCCTGAAAGCAAAATCCTACCCATAGAGCAAGTCCTGTAGAAACAACCCCCCCAGAAAACCCTGGTGAACTTGACAAATACCTCACCAATTCAGCTTTTGCCATGAGGGGCTCTTCATTTGTGCCTACCTGCACAGGCCCACAGCCCACCACAGTAGGATTCATCCTGCTCTAGACCCTGTGCTCTGCTCATCCCTGGTTCCATCACCCTGGTTACAAAACAGGGCAGGGCAGAGACATCACAAAGTATCACAGGGCATCACAAGTGTGGGGACACAAGCATCATCACTGGAGTCACTGTCAAGGGAGACCACCTCCATGGCTAGTGCCAGACCACATTGAAGTTATAACTAAAAAAATGAAAATAAAAGAAGATATACTCAACATAAGCAAAAGACCTGCTTGATATTTTTGTTCAGATGAGGTTTCTGAGACTACAAAGCACTTTCAGTACTGCAAATTGAGGCAGGAATGACATTGACTTGTTGGAGAGAGTCCAGAGGAGAGCCACCAGGGTGACCAGAGGGCTGGAGCACAGCTTCTACAAGGACAGGTTGAGAGAGCTGGGACTGTTCAAGTCTGGAGAAGAGGTAGCTCCAGGAAGACCTTCTAGTGGCCTCCAAGTACCTGAACAGGCTGCAGGAAAGCTAACGATGTACTGTTTGTTAGGGCATGGAGTGACAGAATGTGGGGTAACAGTTTCAAACTAGAGCAGGGTAGGGTTTAGGCTGAACATTAGAAGAAGTTCTCTACCATGAGGTTGGCAAGACACTGGCACAGGTTGCCTAGAGCAGAGGCCCCATTCCTGGAAACATTCAAGGCCAGGCTTGCTGAGGCTCTGAGCAACCTGATCTAGTGCAGGATACATCCCTGGCCAATGTGAGGGGTTGGACTAGATGGCCTTTGAAGGGCCCTTCAGTGATATTGCTTTCATACAAGTCTTTTCCAGTTCAAAAAATCTAGAGGCTGCTGAAAATGCTGTACAGAGGCATAACCAGCTCTGCCTTGAGGATCTTCTGGTTCCACAACTCCTGTCTATGCCACAGCCTGAGGTCTTCTTCAGATGACTGGGAGATAGTCTCACAGCTACTACTCATCTATTCTTTCAATGCTATTGACAGCTGCTTTGCCAATTGTAACAGAAGTTTTTCATTATTATTCCTCAAATGATTGCCATATAAAGCTGTACTGCCTTCATGGATTACTCATGTATACTGCTGTTACCAAGCCAGGTTAAACTGATTTCTAATATAACACACTCACATTAGAACTCAGCTCAAAAACAAACCCTCCTTGATAAGCAAGCAATAAAAACCTGTCCTTTACTGCCACCGAGGTAATTCATACTTTAATATATCTATATTTTCCAGCAGCAAATTGAATTCCCCATGAAGGAAATAAAAGAGAATGTATGAGAAACACTGAAGCAGAACTCAGATTCTGTGAGAGACTAGAGAACAAAAAATCTCAGAGAAACTGAAATTATTACTGGTATTACAAGAAGGGAGAGCTTTCAATAGCAATGTTTCTCACAGTATTGCTGTGATAACTTGAAGACTGCCAAGACCAAGAATTTCTGTGCTACACTTCACCTATGAGCCAAAGAGAACAAGCCCAGAACAGCTCACTGCATTTCCAGTTCCGACAAACCACGCTGCAGCAGGCAAAAAGCTGCAAACCATGATCTGTGGTCTTACTGCTCACTCATGCTCCATCACTACTGCAAAATGCTTCCCTTTCCAGAGCCTGGAACTGATCTGTGAATTATTCTTTTCCAAGTGCTCAAAAAAATGAGAAGGGGTTGAAAGATCATGGGTAGTCCCAAGAATTTACCTAATTTGTACAAAGATTTAGAAGGCAAGCTAACCATCTGCTGTAGGAGGGAACAGCTGAGGATCAGAACTCCCATTCTCATTTGTGATCTTCACTCCAGGGGCTCCAGGAATGTTTTCATTAGCACAAATTTTGTGTTTGGAGAATCACATGCCTCTGCTGTCATCCCAAACCCCACCTGATGCTTTGCACCATGCCACATTTCTTGATCAATGGTAATGATTTAGAAATTGGTAGAGGATTTGGAAATATGGTTTGTTATTTCATACTTTGTAAATCTCCAATACCTTAATTATGGGGAGGTTAGTAATCTTTTTTTTTTTTTCCTAAAGAGGAGAACATTAACCAGTTCATCTTCATTCACTAGTAAATGTATTTCACTAACACAAGTTTAATGAGCTTTAATATGAGACTTGAATGCAGATGAAGCAGCTCAACCTGAGCTACAGCCAAAACAACCCAAACCCTCCCTGCTCCAGGCAGGTATTGCACAGCTTGGAGCAGTCCATGTGAAGCCAGTTTCTCTCCCATTGGTAGCAGACAGATGTCCAATGTCAGAAGCTCTCCCCACCATCAGCACTGCCCACCAGCTGCACCAGGAGGTCAAGCAGAGCACACTCCATTAAGAGCCCAGGAGCACAGGGAGAGGGAGGAATGGCCTCATTTGTTACTGTTATTAATTCAAGCAGCATGGCAGCCTGCAAAGGCCAGCATGAGGACAGAAAAGCAGCTCACCAGATGGTGCATACATCCCAGCAGTGGTACATCCTTCCCTGAAAAGATCTAAGCCTACCGTTTAAAGTGGGAACATAACACCAGCAGCAAACGTGAGCAGTAAAGAATTCTATCGTTTTGTTAACTTCATTGGACTTGGCTTTCCTCTTTTTTGTTTTTTTCAGTTGCAGGTACAGAAGGTAGGGGAAAAGGGAAGGTGGAGTAATCCCAGCTGAGCTGGTGACACAGATCCCACAGGCAGAGGGGGAATTCAGAAAGAATGGAAGAGAAAACCAAAGCAGCATCGGATTTGATCTGAGGAAGACAGTTTCCCTATGTATTAAAAAGCAGGCAGATAAAACACAAGACCTAACACTTGTCTGATAAAGGCGAGGACAGCAGTGAAGGAAAAACAGGGCTGATGTTTGCACCCAGATGAGAAAAACAGATTTAATCAATGCAGTTAAAAATGAAGGACCCATTTTCTACATGTTACATCACAGTGCAGAATTGTCCCATGGATGATGAGTCGGAATAATTCAAGTCTCTCCCTCAGAAGCAGGTCTGTCACTTACAAGATTCAGGATGTGAGCAATTAGAGGACTTTACTACATATTTTCATTTACAAGCAAGGTGGTTTCTCAGTAACACAAGGACTGAAAGCAGAACGGGGACCTCCACTGAGTACAGCACAGTAGAGGTCAACAATAACTACTACCCTCACCAGAACCAAAGCAAGCTGGAAAACAAGGAAAACTGTAAAACAAAAAAATATTAAAATCAAAGTGGTTCTGCCTCATCAAACTGAAATCAAGTAGTCAACATGTGCTGGCTGCAGTCACATAACAGGGAAACTAAAGAGGAAACAAGAAAACTAAAGATGTGTCCCTCACATCTCCCACCTTCAACTATACAAAACCACAAAAGACCAGGACTCCTGTCAATGACTCCTTGCCCAGACACAGTCTGGCTGATGCAGTCACACCACCACAGCCCCAAACTTGCTCTTGACAGCTACAATGGGAAGAAGAAATTATCAAAACCACAAGAACAAACAACAAAACAAAAACGTAGAAATTGAAGTGAAAGCTACAGTGCAGGACTGCTTTAGAGACAGGTTAATTATTAACACTGAGGACTTACCATCCCCTGAATCTTTAAAAATATTTAACTAGCAGTTAGGGACATAGTAAGGAAAGAAAGATTGGGATTGAATCCTCTTTCCATTCTGCAGAGGAGGAAACAGAGGAACAAGCTCTGAAAGCCACCAAGAAAGCCACAACAACCTGCATAAAGTGCTTCTAGATTCCAGCTCTGTCTGTTAAGATGTGATGTCCTTTCCTTGGCTTTACTCTCTTACAAACCTTGATGAGGAAAGTGGAAATCAGTATCTTTGAAGTACCACCACTCTTACTTTTGAACTAAAAAGCTTTTGCCACAGTTGACATAAAAAAGGCTGACCTTCGACATTTCTGAAAGCTCAGTAAATGACAGTAGGAAGCATAATTGTATCATGCACCAAACAACTGCAAATTACTATATGATATGAGAGGTTATTTAAACTAAAACTATAACTATTAGGGAGAGTGATAAGAGATAGGGAAGGTAAAGATTCAGGGACTTTTCATTCTCATATCTTATCTCTTCTAGTGAAATATTAACCAGTTCGATTCACAATATCCCAGTCATTTTGTGATCTTTCCACCATTACAAACAATTAGCAAATGTGAAGTATCTAGAACTTTGCTCAGTTGTACCACTACAACAATACAACCTTGGTTTTGATCACGCATTCAAACTTTGGCAGCACCAGTGCAGAGAAAATGTTAATCCCACGGGGGATTTTTGTTAACACATGTAAGCTTTAGATTGATTTTCCTCTGAAAAGGAGAGTATGAACTCTTACAGTCAACACACTTTTTAATCCACTTGGCAAGGATTAGTAAACTGCTTTCTAATATATTACTTTGACATCTCTCTAACCAGTTATGCAACATTTTTCAGCAGGCATTGATTTATGTTAGAAGTCTATGAGAACAGTCACATTAATAAAGCTGATTGTGTATCTCATCCCAGAAATTATTCAGTGATGGAGGTACTGTCATGCACATTCACCTGTACCCAAATGAAAATCAATTTTCCAGCTAAACCACCCACCCACCATTAAATCTTTTATTTAACTTGCATCATTATTGCTTTTAATTGAAGAAGTCATGATCTGTCATAGCTTTTACTGCCTGAAAACGAAAAACTCTTCAATGTGCTGTTAAAATTGCAGGTGATTTTGTCCACAAGCAGAGTATGGCTTGACTAAATCCTCCTATCACAAACCTGCAATCACACCCCACAACCAATGATTGTTTGAACTCTTGCACAGTGTTGTGGTTGGATAAGGCAGCTCCAAGCAGGATACTGGGGATGGCTGGTTGGAAAGGGATATATACACATATATATATAATCGGAAGGATATATGTACACATGCACATATATATTTACACTCATACATATATATATAAAAAATAAAATAGATCCTCCTTGCCTCTAAATCCTCCAGCCTGCCAAGATTTATTCATATCTCTAATCTCTCAATTTCAAGATCTTAATGAGCATAAAATATCTGTGTGCACTGCAACCTTGAGGAGATAATTTCCCATTGACTGCAATGAGACAGAAGCCACCACAGCAGCCAGAAGTATGGAACCTTCCTCCCTCCGTCTCACTGCTGCTCCTGCACCCCAGCAAAGTGACTTGTATGCATCAGGAAATCCATGTGGCTGAAAACAAAGTGCCCCCAAAATGAAAAACAAACTAACCCCATCAGTTCCAAAACCAAAACAATAAAGCCCCAGCTGACTAAGGTCCTAGCCCACAGCTGCCTGTTATAAGAGAGCAGCACACAGTGGGCAAAGTCCAACTGGAAGGTAGCAGAAGGGCTGCCAGCTCAAAGAATGTATGAAGCCCTGCTCCAAAAGTATCTGCAATAAACACATCCCATATAGCATTAAGGAACAAAGTCTTTCTGCAGGTGGCTGCTAGGCAGCTATTTTTGGCCAAGAAAACAAGAGTGTTATTTTCTCTGATGACAAAACTGCTATGTTAAAGGAGAAAGGCCAGACTAATAAAACACAATCCACACTTGTACATTCTCTTTCCCCCTAACCCAAAACTGTCTTCAGCCATTTCCTGTACTCACAGCTACTTGGCTGATACTCACTGATGCTGACCAAAATGAGGTGTTTCAACACATGTTAGTGTTGCAAACAACATTCAAAAGCTTTTCCCTTTGTTGCAACACTGAATCAAAACAAACTTTGAAATCGCAGAAGCTGCAAGAAGCCAGATTTGTCATTGTCCCAGCCAGCTTTAATTCTTGCCCCACAGGAACCTGCAAACAGAGCCAGAGTTACTTCCCACCCAGGACAGCCTGAACTGTATTTCAAGCATGTTCTTGGAAGCTCATCATCCAGTTCCTTCACAGGCTGTGCCATCAAGAGCTTCTAATAGGAGGAGATGGGTGAGGCTTCAACCACTTGACATTTCCCAAGAGAAAATGATACCCTGTTTGTCCCCACTGGGAGGGTGAATGGGGAAACAACCTGAGAAGGTGACTTGGGGCCACCATTACACCACTACACAAAGGCACAGCGAAGAGCACAAACATTTCCCACTCACTGAGCTCATCCTCAACCCCTACATCCTAAGCAATTCTCCCATTTTTCTTATCCCATCTGCTCAGTGAAGTTTCATTGCCTATCCTTAAGGCTGTTAAGGACATGGAGAGGAGTGGATACATTATCTCATGAGATTGCTAGCAGGTATTTCATTAAAAACATTTTAAGTGCAGCTGCAGAGCACCCAGAGAGATGAGAACTGACCTGCTCAAGTGTTGCTGCTCTCCCAGCTGACTCACTGCTACCTTTAGTGCTCCACAGTAATAGCAATGATATCTATTTCTCTCTCTCCCTTTTGATATAAATATTTACTTGAGCCCAAAAGCCTGTTCAGATTTGCATTTAGGTTACATAGCTTTTAATCTGACACACACCCTGCATTGAAGAGAGAGTTTTCCTCTTGACAACAGATGTGCACAGTGTCACAGAAATACAGAACCCTGCTTTGATCAGCTGGGTAACATTTACATCCATTTTAGCAAAATAATTCTGTGTTGGCCACTTTTAGGAGCCATGGACATGACACTCTCCCTCACCATCACCAGCAACCCTGAAACACCCTGTCAGCTCTCAACCACCCCCTCTGCCAATGCATGGAGCAAGTGGCTGTCAATAGGAAAGTAAAAGACATTTTCTCTCTCTCACTCAGAAAGCAACAAGGGCAAAACAGACCTAGAAGAGTCCCTGGGCTTTCTGAAAGAAACAAACAAACAAATAAAAAAGAAAACTTCAGTTCTCAACACTTGAAAGATGGAAATCTCCAGGATCTTGTAGCAGCAGCGAGATGGTGTTTCTGCACTTCCCAGGGCCTAGAAGAGCCATCTAAGCTAGAGGGCAAAGACAAGCAAGTGGCTGTAATCACACAGCTTACCAGCACCTGGCAGATAATAAATGCTACCACTTAAAAAACCCAGAGAATAAGCTCCATTTGTCTCAGGAGCCCCAGCTAAAGGTAGCTGAATAGCTACAAGGATCAGCCTATAACAGCAGCTCAGCACAAAGCTTTTCTCTGTTCTTTCCCATTATTTTTCATGAGGAAACAATTGAGAGCCAGAAGTCCTCTGAAAACCAACGAAGTTAAGCATTTGGTCATTAATCTTTTGCTTAAGAAATGTGACCAATTCAGGATAGACAATAAATATTTATCAAATCCCTTAAAGGCTCCAGTATTTCAGCCCGTGAGTTATATTCAGTATCAAAGCACATATGCTGTCTTGCTTTTTCATTACTCAACACAGTCCCCAGGACTGGGAAGAGGAACAAAAACAGAAGTGGAGAGGGGAAAAGATGGCAATTAAGGGTTGCAAAGGACTAAGATGGACTAGAGGAAGACAGCAAAAGGCACATAAACCAACAGTGAGAATATGAGAGTATAGGAGATTTCCTCTTCACTCCTTGCC
>VZTY01000889.1:0-86824 GCA_013400935.1 Turnix velox | reverse complement strand
TGGAGCACCTCCCCTATGAGGACAGGCTGAGGGAGTTGGGCTTGTTCAGCCTGGAGAAGAGAAGGCTGCGGGGTGACCTCATTGCAGCCTTTCAATACCTGAAGGGAACCTACACCCAGGAAGGAAGTAAACTCTTTGAAAGGGCTGACAATAGCAGGACTAGGGGAAATGGATACAAGTTGAAGGAGGGAAGATTTAGGTTGGATATTAGGGGGAAGTTCTTTACTAGGAGAGTGGTTAGGTCCTGGAACAGGCTGCCGAGGGAGGTTGTGGATGCCCCGTCCTTGGAGGTGTTCAAGACCAGGCTGGACGAGGCCCTGGGTAACCTCATCTAGTAGATGTGTTTGTTAGGTGGCCCTGCTAGGCAGGGGGGTTGGAGTTACATGATCCTTGGGGTCCCTTCCAACCCGGGTCATTCTGTGATTCTGTGATTTCCATACCATGTACTTCCCTGTTACCACCTCTCCAGTTGCTTCTTCAAATCCTTCCCCAAGCTGCACGTGACAAAGGTTGTGGGCCATTCCAGCATGATGCAGGGCACCACAACATCCAGATATTTCAGAGAAACTGACCCTGCTCTTGCACAGATGCTCTGGGATGCTGAAGTCATTTACAAGCAGAAGAATCCATCATTGAGCCCTGAAAGCATGAGCTTTCGCAGTACACCAGTGTGCCTCTCCATTGAGCAAGCAGCAGCTTTTTTCCAAGGGTCAGACTTCAGCTTCATTCTTGCTGCTCAATTCATCACTGGGCTCTCACGTCTGCCAAATGAAAAATAGAGCCAAGGAGTGCAGATGCTGGCACGCTGGGAGCTGGACCAGATCCACCATTCGTACAGCCACTCCACAGCTGTCAGAACAGTGATGGTCATTACCAAGCAGAGAAAGAATGGAGCCAGATACCTAAACAAAAGCATCTGTATTTTATCATCAACTTTCTGAGCCATATGTTGGGTTTTACCTCACAAAAGTTTCAGAGATACTCTGGTGTGGAAACAGAAATCAGCAAAATTTAGATACTTATTTGAGAGGCTCCTTTTCCACACACTTTACACAATTACAGAATGTCAGGAATTAGAAGGGACCTCAAGAGATCATCTAGTCTAATCCCCCTGCCAGAGCAGGAACACCCAGATAACATCACACAGGCAGGTTTTGAATGTCTCCAGAAAAGGAGACTCCACAACCTCTCTGGGAAGCCTGTTTGACAGTTCTGCCACCCACACCATGAAGTTTTTTGTCTTATTTATGTGGAACCTCCTGTGTTCCAGCTTGCACATGTTGCCCCTTGTCCTACCATTAGATGTTACCTAGAGAAGACTCTACCTAGCAAAAATCATGATGCAAGTTCACCTAACTTGGTTCACAATAGGCAAGTAACCAGGAAGTATGGATGAACACTTGTTTATCCACAAATGTCTTTGCTACCAATTCAACTATCTCAAAGTCATCTACTCCAAAGTTAGGGTAAAGAGCAGTTCTGACATCCAGCCCAAAGAGTGGGTACAGACTAGCCCTGGCCTGGCAGCAGAAGCCAGGACACAAACTGAATGTTAGACTAAAATATTTGCATTAAGCTATCAACTTATTGAGCACTTTCCATTGCCAGTTTATGGCCATCAGTTAGTCTGAGAATCCAGAGGACATGCAATACAGTAAAAAGCTTTTTCACTTCTTCATTCATAGTGACATCAAGGAATCCATAGCACCCCCATGGTGTCTATCACCTGCACAGCCACATTTACTTGTTAACAGCAGAAATTGTTCTCCCTGTTAGATACTGCTCAAAACAGTCCTCTGTTTTATGCTCCTAATTCAGAGCTACATTTCCTCTGGGTTTCTATATGCTCCAGCTGGCAGCAACTATTGATCACAGCAAACATTCTCCTTTTCTTTACTGCTATTTAAGCAAATACAAAAAATCCTAGACAGCATTTCTATCTTATCTCAGTGCTATATGGACTATGGACAGCAATGTGCTCCTGGGGAACAACTCCATCTAAAGATAACTGCAGGAAAATTCCTAATGTGGGAAGCATTTCAAAGCAAATATAGAAGCTTCCATACAAGCACTGATCTTTTAAATAACCTCCCTCCCATCTTACAGCTCAAAAGGTGGTTTTTCTGACAGCAAAGAATGGAGAGTCAGAAATCATAACCTAACTGGGTTTGTATCTTACATATGCCTCCCCCATACTGATGCACCTCTGTACCAGACCCACACATGGACAGTCCCAGAAATATATATGTGCATACATATAAACCATACATACATATACACACAAGCAACATTTATGGTTACTTCAACAAATGGCAAGAAAAAACAAAATAAGGAATTTCTTTTTCCCTACATCCTATTTCTTGCTATTTGCAAGACATTACAATAAAATACTTCTAAAAATGCATTTGTAGGACTCTTATTTGTCAAGGCCCAGATCTAAATGCAGGGCACATCTCGTACTGCAGTGGGTATGGCTGTAAAGGAGCTTTACTTAAAAACAAACAAGCTTTGAGACAAGACAGTTGAGACAAAATGATTCTGAACACATTTAAAAAACCTTGTGAACCCTCTTTCTTTCTATGCAATCAGCCTAATTATACTTATGTAGAAGTCTAATTACACCTCTGCATTAGCTACTAGTGAAGTGTTTCTTGGGTTATTTCTGAGCAGCCTACAATTAAATGAGACTCATCCATTAAGTGACACTTTGTGTGTGTAGTCTTACTGCTCCAATTATGTCCCTCAAATCAGCCCCTGAAAATATCCTCCTTTGCTGCCAAAGATATCCCAGTGAAAAATGAAGGATATTGGAGGTGGCTTGAAAAACACTGTTGAAATGAAAAACAAATGCTGTTATGCAAAGCCCTGCATTTTATTTAAATTTGTCCTGCTTGAGATGCAAACAAGACTCATTTCACTACATGCCTGGGCTATTCATTTATTAACTATTCCGCATGAATTCCATTTCTAAATGATTCCACTAAAGTTCATAAGCCATTTCAGAAATCGGAAACTGATGAAAAAGAAAATGATCCAGTGGTTACAAACCTTGAACTAAAAGCCTGATGGAAATAATTTTATTTCTCGATTTAAGAGGCACATGAAATTGGCTTCAATCCCAAAATCATTACATGCTCTTTTTTTAATTAAAGCTTGTGAAGGTTGTAGAAAGTGGTTATACTTTTATAAACTCCAGAGCTTACTGCTGCAGTGGCCTATGACTAACAGCTGGCAACTGCCAACAAAGGAGGCAAATAAACAAGGTTGCTACATTTTTACTTTGGTGATAGATGTTTTAATATCCACAGCCTGGTAGTAACTAGCACTATGAATTCTGCTGTTGATAGCCAAGCTTCCTCCTCTGTTTTCTAGGTATCAGTAGTTCAAAGCTAATAAGAAAAAACTTTCAGTAGGCTGCAATTCATTTACTGTCATCAGGAGCCTGTGATACACAGAGTGAAGGATTTTACAGGGTGGATGATTACATGTTATTTTAAAAAAATATAAATAATATGATACCTTTCCCACTCTATTTAAGCAGATTCCTGGGCAAAACTGAGTACAAACTTTATTCGTGTTCAGACATAGAATCATAGAATAGTTTGGGCTGGAAGGGACCTTAAAGATCATAGAGTTCCAACCCCCCTGCCATAGGCAGGGACACCTCCCACTACAACAGGCTGCTCAGACAGTGCCTTGTCTTGAACACTTCCAGAGAGGGGGCATCCATAACCTCTCTGGGCAACCTCTTCCAGTGCTTCACCACCCTCACTGTAAAGAATTTCTTTCTTACATCAAGTCTAAATCTACCCCCTTCCTTACATACAGACAGGCTCACAGAACTAAATACTGCTCTTCAAGCTCTTCCCAGAGCATTAGAAGGGGGAAGAGCTACATTGCTCACAGAACACAATGGGGCACTTGAACCATCACTTGAGGTAGAAGAGACACATTTGTGCCTTGGCAAGGTAGGCAAGAGTGTGGGACTGTGTCTCCATCAGCGTGGGTGCTCTGTAAAACCAAAAGCATGATCCCAAAGGTAGTTCACAACACTACAGCTAACACAGTGCTAACATCACACAGTTGCACTCCAGGGCCCTTTATTACTCTTGATTTCAGTCTTGGGGTAACTTCACCTGCAACAAAAATTCTGATAATGTTTCAACGGAGATCATGGCTCAGTCCATGTCCCTTTCAACCATCTTGCAGTCATCGTGGTTAAAAAATGTTTTTTCCTCTCCTGCATCCCTTATTGTCACCAAACTCCAGCACCAGCCTGTCCACAAGCATACTACTGTTTTCAACTTAAGACCCACAACACATTCTTTTAACTTCATCATTTAGATGGATTTAGAATTTTAGGTGGATTTAGAATGTTTTCTGCTTTACTGTACTTAAGTCTGTAGTGTACTAAAGTGGGTAAAACACTTGTGCTGCACATCCTTCCTTCGGTGGCATTTAGCTCCCCTGTCACTGCAGGGCTAATGCAAAACTCCCTGCTGCCTTCCCCTCTGAGTCAAACATCCTTCCCCTCAACTGCTCCAGGTCAACCATTTTTCCATCAAACCTAATCAGTTTCTTTTCACTTTCAAGACCTCCCCACCTTCACAACTACCACAACCCTGTCTCCCACTGTGGACTTGTTCACATTTTACAAAAACAAATTATACCATCATCCAGCGTCTTTCTTGGACAGACTCACAGTCACAATGTGATCTATTTATTATGTACGTATTTGCACTTACAGACAGGAGATTGCCACAAAGCCAGTCCTCTGAAATTTCTCTGAAAGAAGTTAATGCAAAGTAGAACAGCACAAAGATGAGTTTCTCTGCTGTGCACTGAGTTAGAGTTGAGGGAGGGATTGCAGCTTGTGAGGAAAGATCCATCAGCCAAAAAGCAACACTCACGTAACCCTTCTTAAGCAAATATGCTATATGCAAATTAAATCCAACCCAAGATATCACTACAATGTTAATGAAACCCTAGGCACTGGAAAAATAAGCATCAAGGGAACATAAAAGCTTATTTTGAAACCATAGTGTGCTATTACAGAAAGCATCTTATGATTTCCACGGTCACCTTCGCCCAACAGACTTTGCACAATGCAGAAGCATTTGCCATCTGCAGTATTACTGAATAGGCATGTTCTCATCTGTCTATTAAAAAAGATAGAAGTTTTACTCACTTGGGTCAGTAAGACAGCTGTTGAAAAATCTTATCATGTTTTCAGAAATATTCTTTCAAAACCTAGCTCCTACAAGTAATTTCTGATTCATCTGTGAATGAGCAGCTGCCCGTAGACCAGAGCCAGTTTCCTTTTGCACACTTTGCATCTGGACTTGAAGGGAGCAGATTTAAAGATGATCTTGATCCCAACACCAGTGCTTAACCTCATACACACTCAACAGTCCCACTGAAATTACTGCCTGAAAGTTAAACAGCAGAGTAATTTCTGCGTTATGTGGAAACCTCCAATGGGTGGAAGTCCTGATGTGCTGGCCAGAAACAGAGGGACTTTCCTTAAACTCTTGGTTTGACTTAATATCCACCCAAAGCTCCATTCCTGTCAACTCTGAAGAACTGAAGATCATGCACCTGCATCAAGATAGAAAAAGAGGGCCTTGCATGAGATATTCATAACTACCATTCTTCTTACATCTGCTGAATGACTGTATTTGAAACTTTCAGAGTGAATGTAATGAATATCTCAAATTCCAGATATTATATAAAATTTCTTGCATAACCCAGGACCTGAGTGATATAATTACAATATGAAGATATTAGGATCAAAGTCAGAGAAACCATTAAGATAAAATATAGGAGACAATTGTTTGAAAACTGCTATTGTATTTAAACCTTCCCAGCTACTGAATAATAACGTTCCCCCTACAGCTCAATTTGCACCCTCCTATGCTACATTCATCCATTTTCTTTATGAAATGTACTAAATGGCCCTATTCCACACTGCTTTTTCACCTTACTAATCATAGAATAGTTTGGGTTGGAAGGGACCTTAAAGATCATCAAGTTCCAACCCCCCTGGCATAGGCAGGGACACCTCTCACTAGATCAGGCTTCTCAGTGCCATGTCTAGCCTGGAACAACCTAATGGGGCAACTTGCCTTTTAAAACCCCTCAGAGAAGGAGGATCAGCACTTGAGTAGTGTCTTCAAACATATCCAGCACAAAATGATCCAAGGTAAACAGAAGTAAATTTACATTTCAGCATGATGGAGGTGATGTCGGTAGTGGCACTGCACTCAGCATCAGCAGCAAGGTTTCTTTTCCAGATTTGGACAGATACTGCAAATCAGTTCTGTAAAATGACAACTGAATGGGAAAACTTTGCTTTCATGACAAAATCCTCAAAGCATGTGCAACCTGAGAACAAATGCCAAGTGGGAGCCTGCAGGACTCTTCCCTCTCTTCCCTGCTTGACCTCATTATCTGTTCAGAGTCCACTTTGTAGGTCTGTCTAACCACAGAAACCTCACAAATTAACAGCACTTACAAGTGGGTATGAACTCCCCAGTCACCTGGGGCAACCTTCCAGTGTAGGCAAGCTGCCACACAAAGTCTCATGGCTGAGCTCAAAATGAGGTTATCGAGCAGCAAGGAAAACAAAACAAAAAAAAATCCTCTCAGAACATTTTTCCCCATTCTTACCAGCACTAATTCAAAGTTATTTGCTTTAAAATTAAGTGAGAAAAGAAGCCTACTTTAGCCTTCTTGAGCTCAGGCTTCTGTTCAATGATCAGCAGCTTCAGAAGGGTTTAAGCATCTTACTCTGATTGTGTCAGTGAGGATCCTGCCTGAGAAGGTCCAGTAAGAACTTCCCCCTTGTGATACAGGTTCAAGGAAGTAGCTTTTCCCTCTGAAGGGAAATGCCCTGCAAACCACAATGCTGCTAATACTGGAATGCTCACAAATACCAGTTCAACTAGCAGGAGACCAAAACCACCAGTCAGATTGCCTCTCACCAGCACTCCTCATTCAACAAAAACAAGGCCCTGTAGCAAGGCAAGGTCAGTAAGCAGGGGATGCTCACAGACATCTATAGATAAAATGGTACTCCAGAAACAGTGATTAAAGTTGTGCTTAGAAACCAGCTTGAGAAGGTTCTTAATTGGTTTCAACAGCTCCAGGATACTCTCATAAACTTCTATTCCACTGACACCAGATGACAGGGCTTCACCCAGATTATCTGATGGCACACCTTTGATGTCCATTAGACTCTCATTTCTGAAAGGGCAGGATGCTTAAAGAAGCTGGCACGCAGCACTAGGAACAGCAGGGATGAACTCAGGGTGAGCAGAGGATATTGTTTTGCACGTCCTGGGGCAACAAGTCCTGAGGAGTGGGAAAGTACTGCTATCAGTGGTGCTCTATCTTAAACAAACCTGTTATTTACCCACAGAGGAAATTCCTAAAATTTAACTTCCTCCTGAAGTTTACTTTTAATCACCAAACACAAACTCCATGTACATACCAGGATCTCTTATTAGTAAAAAAGAATGATAATAAAAATACTGAAGACCACTGTATAAATGTTTACCTTCCTTTTAAAAGTACTGGTGAAATATGAAAAATTATCAGCAGGTTTTTTTCAAAAATACAAATTAAACTCCAAGAGTATATGGCATTCTTTTCTATCAGGATGGCCTCATTTAATAAGGAACTGGAAAGAGGAAAAGCTTTGGAAGGATGAGACAGAAAAGTCTGACCTTGGCAAGTGCACCACCTCTTGATGCTGCAGCCTGCCCTCACTTCAGAGAGGCTGCAGAAAGTATTTTCTTTCTTACATTTAGAAAACATAGGGCACAACAGAAAGGGAACAGTACACATCATGCACAGCCCCCAATCTTCCTGATGATCCAAATTAACCAGGAGTCATTTTACAGATCCTGCTTCACAAGTCAGACCCATGCTGGTGTATCTCTCAGCTGGGTTTTCTTTCATTTGTAAACCAACACATACCCTGAACAGAAGGATCAATCCCTTGAAAGATATCCCCTTCCATTAAGGTGCAGGAAAACATCTAGTGCTGGTTTTCCAGATGAGAAGACCACAGGAATCAGATCTGGGTGTTTTTGCTTTGGTTTGGTTTTGTTTAAAAAAAAAGGCAACTTTCAATTGTGCCTGTTTCCATCACTGGGTGCAGACCTGTACATTGGATGATGCCAGTGCTGTGAATAAAGGCATGCCCTGTACTACTTCCAGCCAACTCCAGCAGAATTAGGAAACCAAATTCTGCAACAGCATGGACACATCAGCAGCTCTGGCACAGTCTGTACAAAGCCACCCCTCTCCATCTCCACTTTGCTCTCCCCCTGATGCAAGGCCCAGCCAAGCACACACACAATTAACCTACGATTAAAGGCACTAAGCTGCTAAAGCTCTGCATTTTGCTGGGAGGGACAAGAACTGGGACAAAGGCAGGAATTGCCCCTAGGACACTGTCAGCTGCTGTATTTTTCCCTTTTGGAGGTGGACATGACTCATGAATCTTGCATAAACCAACATGGGCTAGCCAGAAAGTTTCCACAAGGGAAGAGGAAGAGCAGGTTCATCCCAGGACACCACACTGTAGAGGCTTTCATCATCACTAGGTGCCTTTTTTCAGCAGCCTCTCCATTACAAGCCTCTCCATTACAGCAGCCTCTCCATTACAAGTTCATGATATCCTGGTTCCAAACTGAGTACAAATGCCTCTGAAAACACTACTGTCACTCTTCCTGTCAAATTCACCAAATAGTAATTACTTAGAAATAAGAATTACATTATTATGATACAGATTTTATATTTTTATCATACTCCTCATTCACATTCAGTACCTAGATCTTCAATTTCATTCTGGAAGTAAAAAGCCTACATGAAGACATGAGAAGACACTGGATTAAAATGTAACTACTCAACAGTCACTTAAATTCCCCAACTTCAGAAGGGAAGCAATCACAGAAATCCTGCATTCATGGCATTTCAACTCATGTTTTGTCTGCAGTACCTTTCTCTACTCCTTCAACTTTTCCTTCAACAAGGACACTCCAGTAATTCCTGGATCCAACAGTCATTGATGGCATTCATTGTCACTACAGGCAGAGATCACAGCCAACAAATACCCAGTAAGAAACTAAATGGAACTAACACAAATACTTCCTGCATAATCCTCACTTGACTTGAGTCCACCATCTTACTGAGCACTCCACCACCTAATAAGACATTTAACTGTCAGTAGGTTTCAGAGGTAACAGAATAGCAACATCTTACATAGTTCAAAACTACCATTTTCAGCTGCAAATAGAAGCAGGCAGAAATAACCCTACCATTATTTGAATTGGCACCAAAACCCCATGTCTGAATTTACAGATATCATGGATGACAAAACTCAACCTACAGTTCTCACAAAATCTAATTCTGAAAACAGCTCAAATGATTGCTGCAACCTGAAACATCAGCCAGACTTACTAAGAAATCCACTCAGAGTGCAGGCAGGAGCTTGAGGTGGTAATTTCATGGTATAGGAAGAAAGCAATTGACTGGGTTTAGACAGTCAAAACTTCCCACTTTTGGCAAACTTCACCTCTGAGATTTTAGACTCATTCAGACACAAACCGCAGCTCAGCAGGTGCAAATTCATAAAAGCACCAAGTTTGCATGACTTGCCTCTTACTGAAACCACCTTTTTTTTTCTTTTTTTCCTCAAAGCAGCAGCTGTGGCAAGCGCTTGAAGAGAATAAATATTTATTCCTCCTTAAATAAAGCTGTCTTCCCACCCACCAGTACAGGCAGAACAATCAAAGGCTTCTCAAGGACAATTAGAGGAAAAACTCCTGCCTGCCAAAGTCAACCACTGCCAGCACAGTGAGACCTGGGACACTAGCTCCACAGCTCCTTTGAGGAAAAAGGCTTCTGTTACAAATCCCTCAGGATTTCAAGCTTGTTTCATAGCCACAAGGATTATTTCCCTCTTTCCCTGGCCAGCTCTTCCTTCAGAATTCATCAGTATCACTCCCTGCTGCCAGACAACATCAACACAATGCATCATACACAGCTTCTCTTCCCAAGGGGCATGAAAAGCAGGCTGGTACTAACCATTTTTAAGTTCAGTTTTACCTCTTTGCTCCAAGTTCTGCTGACTGTTCACCTTTTGTGATGACAAATAACAAGACATACCAATTCCTTTTTGCTCCAGATGTAAAGATAAACTATTTAAATCAGATAAGAAACAGTCCTTGCCACTGAAATCTCCAAACAGAAAACCAAGCAGCTGGAACCTCATACACTTAAGCTGATGTTTTAGTTGGATTTTTTTTCCTTTGATAATTTTTCCCACTTGTGCTTCTACATACTCGACAGAGACACCAGAAGAGTAACAGCTAGCTGGAGAAGGCCAGCAGCTGAACCTTAAAGCGAGGATCTAACTAGTTTTGCCATGGGCTTGCATGCAAATATTCATTTTACAGAGTAATGGGTTTGGTGCCATGGGACTAGCATACAGATGGAGTCAGGATTCTCCTTAAATTTGAAGAGGGTCCAGGTTGCAAGCAACTTTGCAAGAGACAAGCTGTCAGGAAGGCTGGACACCCACAGTACCTCACAATTGCTACAGCAGGGAAACTTCAGAGCACCTGCCACGCCTGATGGTAATTCACCACAGCATATTCTCCAGGGCACTTCATTTTCCATCCTCAAAGCCCACTCTATGTATTCCCATACAAGAGATGAAGGAAGATCTAGGAGGAAGAACCACTGGTTTGACAGGTAGAGATGCCAAGCACAGATTCCTGCTTGACAACCCAGTTGTCTGCAGGTTCAGACTCAGGTGGTGCCTGCACTCAAAGCCTTGGAAGAGCAAGGGAGGAACAGTGACTGACACTCTGTGTTTGATCAGTGCTGCTCTCACAAAACAAATGAGTTAAATTAGGGCTAATAAATGTTCCTTCCTCTCTCCACCCCCTTTTTATCACCTGTTTGTTTGCCAAGAGTGATGTTATTCTTATCTTTCACGTGGCAATATTACCAATGCAAATTTGTGTTTTTCCTCTGAAGACACAAGGAAGGGATCAGTGACTGAGCAACCAGGCACACGTCACGTCAGATCCTAACACAAACTCCATCAATACCCAGTGACACGTTCAGGCTGCAAGCCTCACTAGCGATGTAATGGCAAAGGCAGCTGCTGAGAGAATCCTGGGTTATCTCTAGCCTCTTTACCAGCAGAAGAGGGTAATGAGGCACTTGGGGATCAGCTGGAAAGGCTCCTTCATGCAGGATTTTCCCAGCAGAGGGCACTTTTGATTCACAGACCACTTCGGATACAGCTTTTTTGTTACTCCCCATTACCATCTCAAAGAGCTGAAGCAGAGGTGGTGCTGTCTGCTTAAAAATAAAGACATCGTTGCTTTAGCTCCACTTTCCATCCTCCCACTCCCCTCCAACAAGTTTTATTAAGTTCTCATCTTTAATTCATGCCTGCAGCAGAGCCAATGTAATTTTTTTTTTTTTGCTATTAAATGAAGATCCACAAAGCTCAAGCCAAACTTGCAGTGGTATCTCACCTACTCTCCTCTATTTTTATTTTCACTACTAGTGATTTGTTAGCACTCATTATCCTCAAAAACTGAAAAATAATTCCAACAGAAACATGACTCTAGCACTTTGAAAGCAAACAAATCACATTTAGATTACATCTGCCCCCTACAAAGGTCCCCACCAGAGACATAGCACGAATTAAACCCTCCAGTTGTCTGCAGGGATATTGCAGGGTGTTGGGGACCAACAAAATACACAGCCAATGAGGTGAATTTCCCTTTGGGAAACTGTCATTTCATAGCAGATACAAAGTGAGAATGAGAGAGGACTTGTGATAAAGACAGTGTGTGGGGGAAGAATTCCCAGAAAAAGCCTTGGGAACCAAGCTTGTTTTAACCACTAAAATAAAACCCAGTAATTTTAAAAGAGGATGTCTTAATCAACTAGTACACACATCTGTCCTAAGTTAAAGCACTGGGAAGACCAAGCACTGCAGTTCTGCTGTAATTCTTCTCCATTTGCATACAGCTGGGCTGTGGTTGTTAAGCTGGCAGCACTAGAGCTGACCCAGACAGCCTACTTCAGGGTAGTCATGATGCCAGGAGCCCTGTCCCCACATTTCCTGCTATGGAATCCTGTGTCTGTTTCTACCAAAGCACTGTCCTGGAGACTGACAACCCAGCAGAACCCTTCAGACCCCAGCACCCACAGTTGGCATTTTGGCTTCTATCAACAGCCCTGAGGACACCTATGTAGGGGCAACAGAAATCTCACAGAATTTGATCAGTGTCACACCACAGATTAAGAGAAGCTCATTCAGTAGCAAGCAGATCAACCAAAGAAGTAATTTCTTCTACAAATGATATTAGAATCATGTTGGTTCCTCTTTGCTCATGGATGAACAGTTTTGTTTTTTCAAAAGTCAGAGCAGTGGGGGGTGTGTTCATGTTGTGCAAGATAATGCAAAGAGCAAAACAATTGCTGCCAAAGCCAGGAAACACTATTTCAGGTTTTGGTGTATCTTACTGGGTGTTTTTGAGTAGGGCTTCTTGCAGAATCCCTTGTTTGCTTGTGCCAAGTTTTACTGGAACATAGATCACTACCAGCCATCTTTCCAAAGCAGAAGCTGTCATAAAATAAAATGCAAGGAAGTAATTGAAAATAACTGGGTTTGTGTGATGAGTGTAATAGTACAACAGGGAGAAAGGTTATGGGAAAATTCCAACCCCAAATCCCAGAGAGTGTTGCTTTAGAAACAACAAAGAGTGAACCCCAACTACTTCAATAATTATACTGAAGTCAACAGAACCAAGACAGTTAGCACAGTAATTCCTCAAGTACTATATTAATCTGTTCCAGGAAAGGGGCAAATTATTCAGCCTGTGCAAGGCACTATGAGAAACTGCACATAGCAGTGAAATTACAGTGCTAGAAGTCAGAATTTGAACTCAAAAGTGCACAAAAATGTGGATACAAGGCTTCACCCTAAAGGCAAAGTAAGATATTTGATTCCATGATTTTTTAATGTGTGTGAGTTTGCAAAAGCTGTAACTATCAATACCAGACCCTAGATGTAAACATCACACGCCAGCCCTGTTCTGTGAAAAGCCCAGCACTGAAATGCCCCTCAGCACCAGCTTGTAAATCATTATTAATATTGGAAAAATGGAAGAGTTATCTGTTGGTTTGCAATCACTAGCAGTCCTAAACATATATTCAATAGCAACAATTCTTAGAAAAATACAGGAAATCTGCAGTAAAATGACATTTGGCTGGATTCCAAATCCTCCATAATCCACAGGCACCTTTCCACTGCCTTCTGCATCTTCTTGATGTAGGCTGTATTAGAGTCATTAGGAAAACAAAACACACACAGAAAAACCTCACAGTCCCCAATTTCAGTACATGTACACTCCTCCACACATGTCCAAACTATCATTTTTCAGTTATGGCCTTTACATAAGCTACAAGAAAGCCTGGTGTCTGGCACCCAAATTCTGTAATTCAGATAAATGAGGTAACAAGGAGAAAACTGGTCCACAACTCATGGCAAAAAGATGGTTCTTTTTACACAGACATAGCTCCAATGCCTGGTCACAAACTGCTCTGTCACCTCCACTGAGGGCAGCAGGAATTGTCAATATTGGCACCATAGTCAGAAGAAACTTCTATTACATTATAGGCTTCTGGAATAACAATAATAACAAAAAAAAACCCTTAGCTAACTAACTTCATGCAAGAACCTTTTAACACAACCTCCTCCCCCCAAGCCCAGTCCTCCTGATTCATTTGCCTTTCCCTTCCAAATATTAATTATCCAGCCCATGCACAAGTGCAGATTTGTCACAAGGGAAGATACATCCCACTTGCAGCTCTTGCAGGATTGCAGCAGCCCTAAGACTTCAGCTGCTCTCACCTACCAGTAGCTTCTCCAGTGCAGGAGAATCATAGAATGGTTTGGGTTGGAAGGGGCCTTCAAGACCATCTAGCTTCAACCCCCTGCTATGGGGGTGAGAATGAAGGGATTGTTTGCATCTCTCTACAGCCCTGAAAAGCTTTGTGCCACCACTGAGCTTTTGCTGAATAGAGACAGTGCAAGGAAGACAGCACCTGTGAGCTGCTTGTTTTCAGGCCTGGCAGTGATGGATTACATACAACCACAAGTTGGGCACAAACCAGCTGCCTATCTGTCTTTTCCAAATGTCTTGCTTCAGTTTCTGCATTATAGAGGTGGCAATGCCTTGTTTCAGGATGCCTACTGCATAAAGAAAACATATTTCTCTGAATATTTTACTGTCACACAGAAGGACTAGACTTCTCTTATTTTTTTGTAAAATGCTTGTGCTCCTTCCCCAGCACATTCCTCATAATAAAAGTCTCCCTGTTCCCAAAAGACTGAAGCAGAAATTACAAACTGCTCCACAGCTTTTCTCTGCACAGAAACTCACACACAGAGATCCCACTGCCTTCTGCTAACATGTGAGAAACCTGTACCACAGACACCCCCCAGCCTTCCCTCTACTCCTTACAGGTTTGCAACAGCAGCTACTCTGAACTTCAGGAATCTGATGGTCCTGCTTGCACTTCCAGCATGGACCAGGGGAAAACATGGTGAAAATTCAGCTGCCATTCCCCTCCTGGCCTTTTACACAAATCCTAACAGGCAAATCAGCAGAACAGCTTTGTAGAATCTGAACCTGCCACATCCAAGAGTGTCTACTATCCTTTGCATTATTGCCCAGTTTGTACACTGCATGTACAGGCACATACACAAGCTTGTGTGGGATTCAGTTACTCCAAAGGATGTCTGGGGGAAAGGGCTGTAAATATCATCCATCCCAGGCAGCTAACTTCGGGGCCAAGGAGCAGAATAAAACCAACTAGTTATTGAATTTGGGTCTGTCAACCACCAAGATTCAATGCTGAACACACTCTCTTGGTGGCAAAACCCAGAGTAACACCATGACACCGTCCTGAAAAATCACAGCAATTCCCAAGGAAGACTCTGGCTCTAACTGCAGCACTGTCTATACAGCAAAAGAAAAACAGAGATGAAAGATGCTTCCTTTCTTCTCTTCCCAAAGGAAAAATAATAATATATCCTTCTTAGGCTGAGCAGGAGATCACAGGAAGGAAAACATGCAGGAGCCCAGACAAAAGGCTGAAGCTGGAGACCAGGCATTGCTGCATCTGCTCCAG
The DNA here is from genome assembly GCA_013400935.1 of Turnix velox. NCBI lineage: Eukaryota > Metazoa > Chordata > Aves > Charadriiformes > Turnicidae > Turnix > Turnix velox. Next base: position 71,590 of record VZTY01000889.1, on the reverse strand, counting down.
CTACACACAGTTATTTTAAAAAATCATTATGGATTTTTCTGCCTTCAGATGTCTTGCCTGGATGCTTTAAAGCAGCCTCAGAGGAATGTGCTCTTGGGTCTAAATCCCGTAGGAAATTATCCTTTGTGGTGGATGGTCTCCCCTTGGGGCCTGTCTGTGTGTTTTGCTTTCATGTAATCCTCCCACCTTGGTTTTCTAATGTAATGCTACCCACATTATTATAGCTCTTTGATACTCTCAAATAGTACTTACTCACGCTGTTTTATTTTCAGATCTTCCAGACTGGGTCTGACTAGCTTGGATGGCTTGTGGTTCATGCCATAAATATTTAGTTAAGTCACCAAAAGATACCATGGAGTGGCTGTGTGACAATGGCAGACACCACACATAGCATGACTGGGGCCTCTTGCTCTTCCCAAGCAGGATGTGCTGGGAACATTCAAGGGCATGTGCTCCACAAGAACAACCAAAGCCTAAAACCCTTGTAAGGATTTGCTGACAGCTGCTAACTAGTTTCTTGTCCTAGTTCCCTTCTCTTTCTTCTACGATTTCTGTTCCAAGAAAGCTCAGCACACTACATGCAGATTTTTAAGCTAGTTCATTATTGTGTTTTAGACCAATTTTAACAACAGCTCGCCAGGTCCAGCAGTCTGACCTGTAGACAAGGCTCCTTCTACACTGCCTACAACCAAATCTTCACAAAATATGTGAATCTTCCCTGCCACGACTGACCTCAAAGACATGAATCAACATTTACCTGCAGTTTTCCTACAGTCCTATCTACCTGTGAGCAAACTCAAATACCATTATACGGCTGGCTGCTCCCTGGTGGTTTCCTTCTTGAAAAGTTATCTTCACTTGTAATGCAGGCTTAATAACAGTGAGGAAATGCAATCAGTAAGGGAATAAAGTGGACGTGGACTCTCCTTCCCATCCTCCTGTCTGCTTGCTGGATGCCCATAATTAATGGAGCAATCATAGAATCATAGAATAATTGGGGTTGGAAGGGATCTTAAAGATCATCAAGTTCCAACCCCCCTGCTATAGGCAGGAACACCTCCCACTACATCAGGCTGCTCAGTGCCTTGTCCAGCCTGGCCTTAAACACCTCCAGGGATTGGGGGGCATCCACAACCTCTCTGGGCAACCTCTTCCAGTGTTTCACTACCCTCACCCTAAAGAGTTTCTTTCTTATGTCTAGCCTGAATCTACCCCCTTCCATTATTTCTAGTCCTCCCATCACATATCTTATTAAAAAGTCCTTCCCCTGCCTTTCTGTAGCCCTCTTCAGGTATTGAGAAGCTCCTCTGAGGTCCCCCGAGCCTTCTCTTCAGTATTCTCCAGTGCAACACTGCAATAACAATTCTAAGAAATCAATGACAAAAGGTAAATTTTGTAGCTACTGACAACCAATGATCATGTGCTGCACTCAAGCTTCAAGCTTTTCCTCTAATGCAGGGAAGTATTTCATGAACACAAGGCAGATAAAATTCTCAGCATGTGTGAAGCAGCAAGAGCAAGGGTGCTCATTAATGACACTTCCCCTTAAATTTTGAAGGCTTCTCTGAACAAGAAACTCAATCGTGGTCAGAGAAAACTGTGATCACATCCCAATTAAGTTTTCCCATTCCTATATAAGCTTTACTACTACAATTAAATAAATTTATGGCCTGAATTGACCAAACATTAAAAGATGTGGAGAAGATATGTCAGGTTAATGTGTCACTACCTCCCATTTATTATATTTTATAATGTATAATACATTCATATTGTTGCTCTAATTATATAATGGTCCACAGCAACAGCCAAAGGTTTTGCTTCATTCTCCACCAAACAGCAATAAACTGAAACAGCACAGCTGCTGTCAGGCTTCGGGAAGGAAGAAAACTATTTGGGGCTCAACATCTGTGCAGCAACTATAGAGAGTGCCAACCCACCACTTCGGGAAGGACTGATCCATCTCCACAGTTCACTTTTCCTGATGACAGGAGCTTTAGGAAACTCTCTGCATGTTTATTTTGCAAACAACAATTTTCTTTGAAAGTACAAAAGAAGCAGAAGTGCCACTTGCTGTTAGACAACATTATGATGCAAAATGAAGCACGACCATTGTGATGGGAGAACACAGTGATTAACTCAAGAGAATTTGTGGTCTGGTGATGTTTTGTAGATTTTTCTCAAATTCAATCCCCTAGTCATGGGATTTGAAAACTCTTAAATTTTCTTCCTTTAATAAAGCATTTCTAGCAGCTCTCAACTGCTAAAGTTGAAAGATACTTACCTAAAAGGCAAGTAGAAAGATTTAAAAATTTTATGTTGAAGTAACACCTGTTCTCAGGACAAAATTAAGATTCTGAACATCAGATTGAATAACTCTGAAAAGCCACATAGACAACTTCTGATAATTATTTCTATAATCAAAACCTAAATTATTAATTGGTTTAGATTTTGAGGAAAATTCATGTTAATTACAAAATAAAGACACTGTAATTCATTCCCATTTTTCTTACAGCTCCACAATTGTGCTGACTAGAAATGGTAGAGATTGACATTATCATAATATAGCAATCATAATCCATTGATTCTTACATGATATAATGGCTTTTTTTCTTTGAATTTTTAAAGCAGTCTTTGACCTGAAAATACCTCTGACACTTTGAAGATACTTGCAAGATTCATTTTACTGTAAGAGCACCAGCATATTCTTGAAAGATTTCCTCAGAAGAGCACAAATAGATGTATACAATGTCTATTAACTTCTGTAACAGAAAAAATTGGGCACTTCACAGCAGAAGAACAAAAGGAAACAGTAACATCCTTTGAAGATGTTTTAGGGAAAAAAAACAGAGACAAAGTAAGTTTAGGTATCACTTGTTTTCTTTATGCATCACTTACTTACTCGAAGTACCACTGGCTCAGGAGATGTCATAAAGAAAATAATACGAGAAAAAAAAAAGAGAAAAATTCAAGATTTATTTCCTTGCAGCATACTTGGAAAGCCCACTCTTCAAACTGGTCTCCCAGTTCTATGCAGCAGACAGAACAGCTTGCCCAGCCAGGTCACCAGCAGAAAACATCAGCCAGTTAATGGGACTTAGGTGAATAAAGCTTAATGACAAATGGAGAAAAAGAAAACAAGGAATCTGTTTTCCTTCTGACTTTCACAGTTTGCCTATTCAACTGATAGAGACACCAATCCTTTCAGTGCTGCTAACACTAATTAGATCTGCACTGCTAGAATGGAATACATTATGGTTAGAAAAAATTACCCTCTGAACCCACTAGTACATATCCACATGAACTATTCATTTAAGCTTCAACTTAAATACGTATTTATCTTTGTGCTCTGAAGTCCAATACACCTAATTTTCAATTTAACCTCTCCTCTGTAATGCTTTGTACAAGTTGTACAAGTTCATTTGCAGAGAGATTTAATATTTATTAAAAATTCAAGCAATTGGAAGAGCAAAGCATTTCAAAGCAATCAATGCAGACAACTCCAGTACCTTGGCCAACCCAGAGAGAAAGGCAGAAACCACCAAGGGAATAGGAAAATGTTCTGCATTTATCATCCCCAGCAAAGCATGGGGAACCAGGGCTTCAGAGTGGGACATGGGCCAGATCCTCGAGTAGTGTAAACTGTGAAAAAGAACTCCTCTGACCACAAGCTGGCTCACACAGTCAGATCCCAGTACTCATTGAAGTCAGTGAGTAAGGCAAAGCAACTCCCAGGAGAAAGGGGCCAACGGGGAGCCACAGTGAGTATAGACATCTCTACAAGTCCAGCAGTAGAACTGAGCCCCAGCCCTTTCTCCACAGCTTGGCCTCACTGTGCCTCTCTGTGTGACACAGCACATCCCATCCTGAGATGTACCACTTGCCCAGAGGTCAGTGCTTATCACCCTGACACACCCAAACCTCCAGCATTTTTAATATGCTTATTATTTTTTAAAAGAGCAAATCAGGAGAACAATCATCCAGAGATTATCTCTCAAGTACAAACAAAAACCCACCCACATTTCTGCAGGCTGCGTTCAGCCCATGGAAAGACACCACCTTTCATTTGCTACCCAGCACACAAGGGACACAAAGCAGAACCTAGAGTGAAATCCCCACACACACTTCTAGCAAGATGCTCTCAAAACCTTTATTTTTTTCAAGTATTTGACAGGGTCCAGAGATAGCACTTATCCAAAATCAAGAGGGCTAGCTTTTTTTTTTTTTAATCCAGGATGTAGATGTGATAGCTTTTAAGTGCAGCATCTGAAATGAAATTCCTGCTACTAGCACAGAGCAGGTTAGAATGGTTTCATTATAAGCTACCCAAGTCTCTCATCAATTTCAGAGAAACCAATTGCCACTAAATGTTATCTTGTAACTTCTGCATGTAGTAAGATAGACATGATATAGTGTCTTAAATAACCCACTGAAGGCCATACATTGATCCATAGATGACACATGCCATTTATACACCACTTGGAGATGTGTAAGAAAACTCCCCTTGTGTTACTATCAAAAGGAGATTTTATGTAGAATAAATTAGTAATGAAGCATTACTTTCCAGTGGAAAGACCCTAAAACTTCAACTACACACAAACATCAATACGGCAAATCTATGCAGTAGATTAAATTTGATTAAAGAAAAAAATCAGAATGCAATGTTCAGAGCACCTGCCTCAAAATCAGAGACAAAACCATTTCACCTTGGTGAACTAAACACTAGAATTATAGTTGAGGAAAAGTTTTCTTAATTTCTCTGCACTGGATGATAATTTCTATCCCCTTCATTCCTTCTCCTACATACAAAACCCAAGTAACTTTTCTTTGTTAAAGTAAATTAAAGTAACTTTTCGAAGCACACGTGCAAATATTCATATTCTGCAAGATAAACTAAGATGAGCATCACTCCTCAGGGAGAGTGCTCTTTCTAAACAGGGTGTGAAAGCATGTCTCAACTTGGCTCTTGTGAACCCAACATACACTAACCTTAGTAGTTTGAATCCATTCTAATACTCCTGAATACTCACAAAAAGCAGTATGTAAGGGAAACCAAACAAAACACAGCCCCAGGCACTCTACAAGCACCAATTAACTTCTCACTAATACAAAATGCAACTTTTAAGTGTATGCGTCTGGCACATAAGGACAATTAGTATCACCTTCATCTTGAAATAGTCTCATCCACTTGAGTAGACTGTGTGAGCAGAAAGACTAATTGATGATTTAGGTTTTTAAGCATATGTATGCTTATCCAAATGCACAACAAACAAATCTGATTAAAGCTCCTGTACCACCCACTGTAAGAAATAGATTGCTATGGGCCATAATAGGCAAGAAATAAAAACAAAATCATGTAATGAAAGACAAATGAAAACAATCTTAGCCAGAACCTGTCCATCCCACTAACTGTTTGTTGCAGGGGAGCAGGCTGCCAGAACAGCATCCCAGCTACTGGTTACACACACACAGAGCCCAGAGCGTACTGCAGCTTTGCAGATAAGAGATAAACAATACTTCCTATTTCGCTCAGATGTAGATTGCGAGCCAGGGAAAAGCAAGTTTAAAAGGTGAACAGCTTCTTCTGGTATTAGCTGAAATCTTCTGTATAGTCTCCAAAGCCAGCCAACAGTGAGGTCAAGCTCCAGTATGGGAATTCTATAGTCATTAAAAAAACCCAATGTTTCTTAAGCTCCAAGTTAGAAAAATTCAATGTGGATGGCCACTTACTGAAAGGGTCATCATCCAACAGAGAGAAAATTGCTGGAGCAACAAAGAGCCCAGAAGTATTCCACAGTTTATAGAAACTGTAGCAAAGGGCAAATTCTAAATCTGTCTCCTTCTCATATTAATCTAGTTTGCCTCCAAGTATCCATTTATCTGGTAAAAATTGCATTGTGAGCGTGCAGTCAAGTTCTTTCTCTGAAATCTGAGCTTAACCCATAAAATGAAACTATAGCTTAATGGCTGCATGCTGACATATAAATATTTCTATAGCACCGCGAGCACAGCCTGAGAACTGCAATGATAGTTTTACTCAATGGAACAGCATTATTTCACTATACTGCACTGTGGATTGATATTCTAAAGATGTTTATAGAGTTAGAGCTTAGGACTAACATTTGCAGATTTCCTAACTCCCAAGGCCCCAAGTATTTCCCAGTGGGAGTTCACTACACACCCAGTCTAATGATGGGTGTGTGCCCACAGGGATACACCTGCATCAGTGAAAGAACAATGCCAGGGTGGCACTAACCTTGCCCACACCTTCTCCTACCATAGAATCATAGAACAGTTCAGGTTGGAAGGACCTAAAAGATCATCAAGTTCCACCCCCCCTGCCATAGGCAGGGAAACCTCCCACTACATCAGGCTGCTCAGTGCCTCATCCAGCCTGGCCTTAAACACCTCCAGAGAGGGGGCATCCACAGCCTCTCTGGGCAACCTCTTCCAGTGTTTCACTACCCTCACCCTAAAGAATTTCTTTCTTATATCTAGCCTGAATCTAACCCCTTCCAATCTACATCCATTATTTCTAGTCTTGCCATCACATACTTCATTAAAAAGTCCTACCCCTGCCTTTCTGTAGCCCCCTTCAGGTATTGAGAAATTACTATGAGGTCCCCCCCTGAGCCTTCTCTTCTCCAGGCTGAACAACCCCAACACCTTCAGCCTGTCCTCATAGGGCAGTTGCTCCAGCCCTTTGATCATCTTGGTGGCCTCCTCTGGACCTGCTCCAACAGCTCAATGTCCTTCTTATGTTGAGGACTCCAGAACTGGACACAATACTCCAGGTGGGGCCTCACCAGAACTGAGTAGAGTGGCAAAATCCCCTCTCTTGACCTGCAGGTCCACACTCCACTTGATGCAACCCAGGATCTGGTTGGCCTTCTTGGCTGCAAGTGCACACTGGTGGCTCACCAGCAAAGTTTGAAAAGGCTCTCCCATGGGTCCTCCAGTGGGATTTCCCATACATTGAGTCACTGTGAAAAAAAACAGCTCACCCAGTTTCACAGCAGAATGTCCCTTTCCTATCCGAAGGCTTTTATTCCTCCCCCACCAGTCAAATTCATTTATAAAACATCTCATCACTTGCTCACATTGATGCTCCCAAAGCAATGCACTTAGTTTTCTAATTACTGCAATCAGGAGAAATGGGGAACACGAGGCACAGATTAAAAAATTGCTCAGGTTAAGTTCAGTCTTAGCACTTCATCCTTCTCATATATCAGCAGGGTAAGCTCCACACCAAACAGCACTTGACTTAGCCTCAGTTTGTGAAGTAGGGAGAAATTAATTGCAATCTAATAAGATTCAAATTGGTACAAGGGATCCCATCATTATGGGACAAGAAAGAGTAGAAGTGCAGTACATTAGCCAGCTAACAAAGGGCTTTGGTCAATGCAGTGAAACAGACAACACCATCACTGAAACATTACAAACAATTGTAATTTATTAGTCAGTGGTGCTGAATAACCCTGTGAACCAGGTGAAAATGGACTAAACCCAGGCAGTGTTTGCAGAAGAAATGACATTTCCTTTCCAAAGTCTAACCTGAAATAATTTAGCACCAATGCAAAGATGTGTCACAGCTTAATTCAAGCAGCAGCTATGCGTACTGGAGGATAAATCAGCAGCAGACTGGGAAAGAGAAGGCTCCCTGTATCAAATGTTAACAGATTTGCTCCCACACTGTGCAACCTTTGACAAGACACTTGACCTCCTGGTGCTTCAATCGAGAAAGTCACAGCACTGGGTTAGAAGCAGAATTGCTGTCATAAGCCACATTCACACTCTGCACTTAGATCTTTGGTAAACCACAGCTCCCACCTCGCTGTACTTGAAATCCACATTGGAATTACTGCACAAGGCAGGCCTGTGGATATTTAAAGTCATGTGTGACAAACAGGCTTTATGTAATGAATTACAGTTAAGCTACGAGAGTTAACTTGACAGACATGCACACACATTGGTGCTCACACAAAGCCCAAATGTCCCACTTCCACATGAGCAGCTTCCAGGAAACATCTATAAAGCAAAAGAGAGGTTTAGCTGTGTCACGGATGAATGCACCTGCAAGGATTTCCTTCCAGGAGGCACACTGACAGGGCAGCAGAGCCCAAGGAAGCAGAGGTGAACAAGCCCGGATCTCCACGGACCTACAGTCCTGTTCCTTCTCTCAGCTGAAACCTGTGCCACTGATCATTTGTTGCTAAATTAAGTAATCATCCACATGGTTTGTAATGCCATGTGCCCCTCTGATTTTGCAGGGCTGGCAGAATTTTGAAAGTTTGTAATATTGTCCTGTTAGTTTCAGAAAACAGTATGTAACCCCACCAAGACTGGAGGTGCCAGTACAACTCACTGGCAGGCACTATTCCCCTCCTGGGCCTTCTGTTAAGGACAATCTTTAGTGTGTCAATTCCTTGAAGTGCAGAACTACCACCCTCACATCTGCCTGGACCTTAACAACTCCTGAGGTTAGTGAGGGAAAGCAAAGGTCTCCCAGAAGCCACTCCAGAGAGGATCAGAAGACCATACTGAATGTGAGGGTTAGGGTCTCTGAGCTCAGGGCAACATAAAAACAAATCTTACAGCTGGGAAGAATAAAAAGCATGAATTCATTGCAGAAAAGATTTTTGTTGGCAAGCTGGGGCTTTTACAGACCCTTTTGCCCATTAAAATCATCTTTATGTATATCTCATACTCTAAGGCATAATCAAGTGGAGCTATTTCACAGTAACAGATAACTGAGCCCTCTGTCAAGCAGATGTAAGTGGATCTATTCCTTCTCCTAAAACTTCCTGAGAAGCCAGTAACTAAAGACAGAAAACCAAAAAATTATACACTCAGTATTTCTAACTAGCTCTTTACCCAAGACGACCTTTGAACGGTTTCTAATTAAGAAAAAGGCTAGAGAACTCACCCAGCGTGTTTGCTATCAAATCCTTCCCTGGGTTTGTACTGTGGAAACATCTTCACTATTCACACCTAGTTCTCCATCATGAGATTAATACCTTCACAATTGCCAGAGCTCTCTGCAAGGTTCTTAGCAGACTGCATTATTGAACAGTGCCTCAGCTACTCTAAGCAAGCTCTTGGAAACTAAAGCTGGCATCCATCCTAGATACCTGATGTGGCACATTCACGTGGCGCAGCAACACCAGCTTGGATGGAGTGACTTCTCTGACATCCTCTATCTGACCCAGTTCATTGTGCTTTGGGTCAGCACTGAGCTGACATGGCAGTGGTGGCAGTGCTGCTTCTAAATCCAGTCACATCTCTGTATGATGACCCACAGCTTGACACCAGTCCTTTGAATCTTGTTGCCAAGACTAGGAGGACTCCTCCAGCAATGACCTCCTCCTCCCTTCCTCCTTTAGGCTGAAAAAAACCACCTTCTATTTTCCTGTGTAGTAATAAAATAATCATCCTGTCCCCTGCTAATTATCTTCTGTATATTGCCAGCATTGTGGAAAGGAAGTAAAAGTTATTATCCCTGTGTTACAAACAAGCAACCAGGCAAAGGATGGCTGAGTAATCTACCCCACTGCTTAACAGTCCAGGGTCAGAACTTGGTAAAAGAAATCCTATAGCCACAACAACTTCAGCAGTTAGCACTACTGTCAAGAACACAGCCCCTCCTCCTCTTCCAGACAGAGTTGCTTTCTGAGGGGGAGGGCAGCTTCAATATCACATCTGAAGTGTCCAGAAACAGAAACAATCCAACCCAGGTACTAACTTGCACAAGAGATCAAGATTCCTATTCAATTCATAAATAAAACCACCACATTGAAGTTAATTCCTTATAGTGTCTACCAAGTGGAATTCAGCACCTGATAGAGAAAAAAAAATTATCACTTGCTTAAATTTTGTTTTAACCTATGTAGTTCAGCATTGGAAACAGCTAATTTTTTTGGTCAGGTAGAAGGAAAAGATTGACTTTTACTGATTAAATCCTAATTCTTCCAGAACAAGTTTGAAGTCAACAAGTACATCAATACTTAAATAGGCACTAACACAAGGCTCTAATTTGTGCAGCCTTGTTGCATAAAATGCCTATAAGGCCCTTCAGACTGAGCCATTTTAGCAGAAACACCTGAAGCAATTACAGGACAACTCAATAGGGCTATGAACAGCAGGATGCACCTGATCAATGTAACTCTTACAGTGCTGAATATGGCAAAAAAGAAGTCTGAGTTTTCTATATTCTGTAAAAGAATGCAGCTGAAGCAGTATAAATTCCTGTCATTACTAATGTAAATTACAGAAATTCTCCAAAAATAATAATGACCATTACTCATTACTGTTTAATACCAAATAAGCACTTGATTCTACAGAAGGAAGCCTCTGAAATTATCAGAAATCCTATTTTGAGTCCCATTAATGGAGCACAACATATATCAAAATAGAAGAAAAGTAGCAGAATGGAAAATGGAAATAAAAATGGAAATAAAACTAAAATGGTGAGATTTATGTAAATGCTAAAGTGGGTGAGGAACTCATTTTATCAACAAGTCACTGGGATTTAGGCACTCAACTAACTGAATCCTTGTGGAGGTAATTTCTTTTAGAGCATTAGTTTTTTATTTCTGTTTTCAACACTTGATAGCAGGGAGTTTACTCTTTCTCAAATGTAGCTGGCTCTTACCAAAAGACTCTGGGAGCTCTCACTCCTGCATCCTCCTAGTCTAGCCACCACCAGCAGGATGGTTCTGAGGAACATCCAACTGCTGCTGTTCCAAGCTCTCCAGGATCAAAAATCTCATATGCCTCAATGTCCCTCTTACAGCTAATGGCAGAGCTACAGCAGTGGGAGTCTCTAGGGTGCATATATAGCTAATTTCTTCACAAAAATCACACTTTCTGTTCCATTTTTGCAACTGAAATTTTTCATAAACCCAGTTCTTCCCTGTGCTCTCAGTTTCAATAAACAGTAACAACCACATATTTGTCAAGTTCCCACACCACTTATTCTCTAACTCTTCTGCCTTTGGCTTTGCCGCAGGCTCATGCCTATGTGAGGTGACCCAAGGTTGTCTGACAACAAATTCCATTCCTACTAAATAACAGGTACACACACAAAAAAACCCACAAAACATAATGTTTTCTTTTTGTGTTTTTTTCGTCTGGACAATGTAGACTTTATTACAACATGCCTACAACAGTGTTGTCTAACAAGCAGCCTTAAGGTCAAATGTGGCCTTTGATCAATTTACTAGAGGTCCCTGGTGCTGTGATCGCAGGTAGACTGTCTGGGGAAAAAACCAAAACAAAAACAATCCCTTTATTTCTTTGCTATCCTGTTAAGGAAAAAAAAAAAAAAAAAAAAAGGAAAAGCTGTCAAAGCCATTTTTCTTCTCCTGCTGCTCTTGACAAGTCAGGTAAACAGAGGTAACATCTAGCTGCAAAAGAGTGTTAGTGACCAGCAGTTGCACAGGCATATAAAAACACCCTGTTTATTTACCAAGCTGCTAAATGCACAAGAATGATTCAGAACAAGGCAAAGAGGACTGGGAAGACATCTTTGCAAAACACCTGTAAAGCTGTTTTGCACAAGGATAAATAAAAGGCACTCAGGATGTCAGTATTCTGACAAGAATTGTTTATACAAGAATTGAATGATCCAGTACATTGCTACGGTCAAAGCAATAATTCAAGAGATGCTCCCAACAGCACAGCCATTGTGTTAACCTACTCCTAGCTCGTCAGGAAAGCTGTGACTGTTGTGTCTATTTTTGCTCAACAGATCAGTATTGACCATTAAGCAATGGCTGTACTCCAAAAAGCAGACTTGATACAGAAATCAGTTCCTGCTTGCACTCCAGCAGCAGGGAAGGAGTGAATCGCATTGGTCAGCATGGCTGAGTATAGTTCTTATCAATGTCCCATTGTGTGACTTTTGTTTCATATGTTGTGATTTATTTTCATCTCTACACGTGGATTTCTGTCACAGACTGACACTGATGTTAATGGGAACAGCACTATTCAGCCCCACAACTGAGAGTGAGACTGATGCTTCATGTGCCTCCAGCTATTAGTATAAGGATCACTGGGATTATCTTTGCTTATTTGCATGAGCCAATTCTCATTACTTCTGATTAAACACGATAAATTCCTGCAATCCCCTTTAAAAGACCCTCTCCCTCTGCAAAAAAGCCTGCCCTTTGCAAATGACCTATAATAGGTCTAAATAAAACCAGAGTTGTTCCTTACACATAACAGCATTGCTTTTGTTCCATCCACACCCTGCCTAGTTGGCATGATTTCCAGAAGGGTTTTGGTGTGGACAACTGCAACATTCACACACTGCCCAAACTGAAAAGCTTGATTCCAGAGCCCTTTGATTCCTGAGCAACAGCTACATATGACTTATTTTGATAACACAAGCCCTGTCTGCATGGTGGCCTTCAATCCATGAAGCCTGAACTCCAACCATGTTGCCAGATTACAACCTACCCCACACAATGGCTACAGAAGCTTTAACACCTGCCAAAAATCCCAACTTTTTTATTTCACATGAGAACAAAATCCCCTCTAAATTAGCAGATTTCACCATTAGAACCCCATCAGTCACCACACATGGTCATTAGCAGATGCTATGGTGTAGACCAAAACCAAGACACAAAGAATGAGCGAAGACCACAAGGAACAGTCACAAGCTCCTTCAAAGAGCATGCACTCCCCACTCTGATGCCTCACCCTGGAACAGTTTTAATCCATCTTTCCCTTTAAGCAGAGAAAGCACCACCATCAATGATGATGATAAGACAAAGGAGGGCTGAAATTCAGACCCAAATTGTTATTCCCCTCAGCTAGGTGGCTCAGCACAAGAAACTCTGCTTGTAAACACTTCTTTGTCAAACACTCAATTACAAGCTGCTTTATAAACAAAATGAGACAGTCACAAGGAGTCAAGGGCTGAAAATGGGGAAGCAACCTGAAATGGCACACCCCCAGTCCCCCAGTGATGCCTGGGGCCAAGCTGCCAGCCCTGCTCACAAGGGAGCAGGGGAAATATCCAATGTGGCTTCTGCTCTTGTGGATCTAGACTTTGTTCCCTGCTGCAGGGATTATTTCCTATGAGGTAAGCATTTCTCATTTTTATATTATTAGGTTTGTCAGTGTTCAACTGGAAAAGAAAGAGTATAGGAACAAATAATGTACAAGTTAAAATATCTCAATTCAGGCAACACTTGCTATTAGAACTCTGCTCCTTTGTGTCATCCCTGTTTTCCCTCATACACCGAAATTACTCCTTATGAGCTGAAAAAATAACAGGAAGCACTTTTTTTTCCCATGTTGAAGTGGACAAGGTACTCCCCAGCAGACCTGTATGACCAGCTGAACCATATCCAACTGAGACATTCATTCCAAAAAGCTACCTATGACTGACACTGAAGCCAATAAACATCATGTTACAATACAAAATACTGCCCTGTGGCCACTCCAAAGTTTTGAGATGCAACAAAAAGACAACTTCATGAATCCAATACCACCTTCAAGAAGGCTGCAATATTCCAGCACCAGAGGGGCTCTTCATCATGGCACGATTACTCCAAACAGCAATCCAAGGCTTCATCCTTTGATTGGGTGACCAGTGTCATTGCAGGGGATAAGGTTTCCCTGAAAAAGGTTTTTTCCTTCTTGCTATTCAGTATCAACGAGTCAAGAAGGACTGTGACAGGGAACACCAGAGTGCAAAAGAAAACCTATTCCTAGCCTTTAACTTGCACCAAAGACTCAAGCCTGTGCTCCTTTCCCTAATGCCAAAATCAAAGCCTTTAAACAGAAGAAAGTGGAATGTGGAAAGAAGGGAAAACAGCACATTTTTTAATTAAAAAATCTGCACGTGTTTACATAATTGACTTCAGACACTAACTTTCAGAATCCATCAGCCATTCCATTCAAATACAACATTGCCTTGTAATTTCAGCAACTTCAACTCCAAAGGAAAAAAAAAATTCTCTCCTCGACAAAAGATTGAGAGGAAACTCACAGAAAACAAAAAAAAACCCACACCCACATAAACCCCACCAAGAACCAAACAAAACCTTTCTCCTGTAACAAGAGTGTTGTGTATATAGAATTCCTAAACTTATCCTTTGATATATCCTCTTGCTAGGATTTTTTTTTTTTTTCTGATTTCAAGTTTCAGCTTTGCAAAAGATTTAGAATCAATTTAGAGTGCCAACAGCAGGAAAGCCCTACACACAGACAGGGCATACTCCGGTTAAAAGATATGTATATAGCCAACTGTGCTTTATGACTTGCTCAACTAGTAAGCATGGAAGAGCTTTATTTAGTTCTTCAGTTTCTTTTACAAAAAATGTTCAAGAAAATAGCATGGGCGCCATGGACTGACTTTGTCAAATAAATGGTCAAAGGTATTCACCTGGTAACCCTGCTTCAAGGATAAAGGAGAAAAAAAAACAGTGCTTATTTTACCTAAGAGATGTCTTCAAACTAATGACATGCTTACTTAAGCTGTGTATATTCTCAACAGCTTGTGTAAACCATCCATCAGAAAGAAGTATGAAAATTAGCTCCCTTAAGCACACTGAAAAGAGGTCAAGGGATATGGGGAGTGCCACCCCAGGCTGCAATTTGTAAGGTGAGAGCAACCAAGAAGTGGAAAACAGCATCCTCTTTGATACACTTCCATGAGGAAAGCCAAGAGAGCTGGATCAGAGCCACCAAATTACTTCAGGCAGAGACTGGCTACTGTCAGAGACATTCTGCTACACAGCTCCTGGAGCACAGACCCCACACGTCTCTTGCAGAAATGGAGGTCTGTGGCCAGCAGCAGGCAGGGAACTGTACTCTGCTTGTTGCCATTTGAAGGCATTGTATTTTACTACAAGCTCAAGAATGGGGGCTACAATTAATTTACAGACCCCCAAACCCCTGAGCTAAACAGACACTTTAGTCTAGACCAGAAAAACAACATGCTTACAAAGGCTGTGGCTGCTTCAGCTGCTACTGGGCTCTAGATTCTTCTGTGGCACCCACATTATACTGAGGAAAAGGAGTGCTACACAGCTTGTTGAAAACTGAATACCAAGTGTCTAACCAGGACTTAAAGCAGGTTTTTATATTTGTTCCTGACAGAGCAAACAGATTGCCATTGATTGAAATGGGGCTGATTTTAGGCCTGAGACTAACAAAACTGATGACTAAATAGTGCATTGCCCATTTCAGTACTTTGCACAGCTACTCCCCAGTGGTTTCCCAGGCAGCTGGGAAGTCCCTGCACTTGCAGATTAGCATGAAAGAGCGAGGCAGGGCCATCTGTGCCCATGCCAGGCAGACCTACCCAGCTGGAAACAGGGACCTCCTCCAAAATCCCCTGGGACAGGGCTCCCGCTGCTCCAAGCTCATTAGAAGCTTTGAAGCCAGCTAGGCTGTTGGCATGTTTAAAAACAAGCACGTGTTTGGAAAGGCTTTGCAGCATCACAGTGGCACCCCTTGGCCTGGCCACCACCACCCAACTTGGCTCCAGTCCAACAGAACCCATGTCCCAGTCCAAGTCACCTCCTCTGGTCTCAGGGGCAGAGGAACTCCACACAGGTAACATGTGCTCTTTTAGCAGCAATGGTAAATGCACACTTCAAACTAATGCTTTCATGGCCAAACTTTAAATTCTAGTACTTATAAAGACAGAAATAGATCCTGGCTTCCAGCAATCCATGAAGCAGCATTTTCCCTTTTGATAAAGAAAATTATCCCCTCTTCCATGTTGGCTTTGTTGTTTAATTTTAAAGAAAATATCTGTCAACAAAAAGGGTAACAGCAATTAGAAACAAAAAGAAACATGCTTGTGCAATTGGAGTGTTCAAAAAAGCAGTGGAATGCAAACACCAAAGCAGCACACACCAACCCAAACCAACCCCCTAAACCCACATTAAAGGCAAACTTTGCTGATTTAATTTTTTTTGTTAAGTTTGTGACATATAATTAATTTGATTTTCATAGCCTGAGATACTGACAGTAAGAGAACAAGTTATTATATTTAGACCCTTTTAGACACAATTCAGCTCCCAAATGCTACGCTACTAAGACAGAGAAGGACCAGCATACCCTTACCTCTCTGCTGGCCTAGAGACAAAGACTCCAGAAGTTCTTCAGACTCACTCTCCAACGTGGATGCTGAACCTCCTCTAAGAAAAGGGACACTGCAGGCTCTGAACTCTGCATTACTAAGCAAAAGCTCTGCCTCCAGCCTATCAAGGGCTTCAAAAGCATGCCCAAGTTTTTGATTTATCATTTATTGCTATCTGGAAAAATACAAATAAAAATCAAGCAGCAACAAGCAGTGTGATGCCAAAGGAATCGTTCCACACCAACTGTTTTATTAGCCAGATGAGTTTCTAGACCGTTTCATTCTACCTTGGTAAAAGTTTCACAGCCTTTCAACACCACCACCACTCCCCAAAATGGGACTAAGGGTATGTAACCAGTTTGAAAACAAGCTGTTTTCACCCACACATCAGAAGAAATGCTATTCATCTTGGGTGGAAAATTACTTCATCTATCACCTTTAGCTCAGATCAGCAGTAATCCAGAGCAGTATTTTCCTGGGGGCAGGGAAGGGTGTGAGATTAATCAGTGAATGTTGGATAATGAGCTGATGAGCATCACAGAAAAATGCCACGAATAGGTAATCAAACATGTTAATGTAATTTAGCAGTTCCAGTCCATCAGGAGCCACAGCAACAATATACATTAATCATCAATAATACTCAGCAGTTTGAGGGCGACTGGGAGAGAATGTGAGATGGGAATTAACTCAGCTTCCCCTCCCTCCAGGAAGCTCTGCTGAAGTCACAGCAATGTCACACCTCCCGAGCAACACGAAGTGTTAGCTTTCTTGCCCTTTTCCTCCCCTGCTCCAAACCCAGCACACTATTTATGAGCACTAAATACGAGCTACACCACCCTGTTCTCCTCAGCTGCTTTCAGACTCTTCCCCATTTTGGGTGATTTAAACAGTGGGTGAGAAAAGGAAGAAGGAGGTGTAAGACACTCATCTTCATGACAAATGACTATTTGCAGAACAGAGTGCTAGTGCAGAGACATTTAACATCTAAACACATTCAACACACTGTGATTCTTCAGAGCTGACTAACCAGGGAGCTGAAAGTGAAGCTGAACTTGAAACACCAGCAACTCTTTCCCGTTAGCACCTACTGTATTCAGAAGGAGCTCAGCCCATTTTTAGTCTAAGTACAGAAACAGCAATGGGTTCATGAAGCTCAGGAAAAACCACTAATGTTTGACATCCAGGGGAGCCCTAGGTGGCTCAGAGGAATAAGCAGCTCCATAACGAAATCCAGCAATGAGCAAAACAGCTCAGCTGAAGGACACACTCAAACTTGGAAGTGTGACTCTACAAAACTTACTTAGGATGTGTAACTGGAACCAAGAGGTTTTACATTATATCTACATCTTCATTTAAGTGAATTATAAAACAAATTATTTGGACATTGCCTGAGATGCCCTGGGGATTCCCTTCCACAACCCACTGAGTCAGACTCAGATATAGCTTTTAAAAAATGGCAGCAACTCGATTTCCAATAAATATTTTTGTGTTGGAGGTAACTACACACTCTCAAGAAGCCAGGGTTACTGCAGGCCACTGCAGCTACACTAAAATATTTTCTCATTCCTTGACATATCCCTGATGACATGAGCAGTGTCACAGTCTCTGACTGCAGAGCAGCAGCTTTCCCTGTGCACAGCCATCACACACAGCACCAAACCCTGACCCAAGGACCTATGACTGTCTGACATGCCCTTTGTTTCTCTCTGCTTGGCTTCAGCAGTAGATAAATGTGTTTCAATGATTTTTATATAGAATTGCAGTAATAGGCTGGAATATAGATTGCCTCCCCGTGCCCCAAGGTACAAAACCAGCAAATATTCAGGAGCAAACAGGAGTCTGGATGCTTTGTCAAAAGGAGTGAGGTATTAATCTAATTTTCTAAACAAAGCAGAAAACCTGGCACTCAAATGAACTTACCACTTTGCAACTCTCTACAACAATTAGCAGAATGACACAATTGTAATGCCCAATTTTATGTATTAGAGGGGGCTGCACAGAAAAGGTGACAACTCATAACCACTGCAAAGAGAAAGGATCAGAGTATAAGGAAAGCCTCAAATTGAACAGCAATTTCTGAGCAACATCTCAATATAATTAGCTTAAATTACAGTAAGCTTTCCAAATTAGGCATAAGTCTGTGTTTAATAATCCTGAGATGAAAAAATCACCCCCAAATTCCAGGAAATGTGATATTACAGCCAATTTGTCTAGACAGCTTGGCAGGAAATGCCAGAATTCTAGGTGTGAACTTTGTGGTTACTAAAAAAGAGGAAAATTATTGAACTATATCAGTTGCATAATTATTGCTTGTACTAAGAATAGCCTAGTTTATCTAGCTTAGATTTTGCTGGTACTTTCATAAACCTTACAGGTGTGAAAATTTCTCTGTTTTAGCTGGTTTTCAGCTAACACAATACAAGATATCTTAAACAACTGCCTTTTCAATAGAAGATAAATTCTAATTGTGACTTGCTTAAAGAGGATATTAATGAGCCACTCAGCACAGGTGTTATTTTATTCTCTTTTTTTGGGATTTTGTTACTTTCAGAAAAAAAAAAATAATTCAGCTTTTCATGACTGCGGCAGTGACTAATAATTACTGATGGCTGTCAAACACTAGCCAGCAGAACCAGATAATGTCCACAGATTTTGTCAAAGCTGAAATGCAAATAATTTAAACATCTGATAATCTAAGGCAGAAACTGGAATTTGGCCATTGCCACAAAACCTCTTGCACCAGAATGTTTCGAAGGAAGCACCATGAAATTCTCAGCATACACAACTACTCAAAACTCAGTTTAAATTCCACGTAGAAAATGTCACTATTCATTACTTTTCCTCCCCTGCCATGGGTGAGAAATCCACTCCCTCAGCACAACAGGAACTCCTCACTGGGGAGACACAGCCTCACAGCCTCACAGTAGTGCCAACACCTGAAATGCACTGAACTCATCACAGCCAAATTTTAACCCTTAGGAAAGGCAGTATTTACTAAACCAGGCTTTCAAATTAGAGAGATATTGGTGGCAATAGAGACTTAATGACCTCCCCCTGGGTGCTCCATGTTCTCACACTCAAACTGCACCACTTGTACCTGCATCAACACAAAAGTTGGGAAAGTTACTCCAGACAGTAGAGCAGAAAGTAAGCCAGCTTTATATAGCTTTGCAAGGGTCACAGGATTGTGGTTTGTGGCCTTTTCACATAAATAACACAGCCTGACACAACAGCAGCTCTAAAAGAGCAGAGGAGCTGATGAAGCCCAGCACCACCGTCCTGGTATGAGCAGGAACACTATCCACCACCGTCACTTCTGAGCATTTTATAACAAAGACAGGGACTTCTGGTGAAATACACATAGCATTTTTTGGGTTTGGGTGCCAAGAAAAGGATCCTAGATGCTCATACTTTCATCAAAACTATGTATCTATTCACTCATAATAAAAGTCTTCTTAATTTCCACTGAGCGAATATTTGTGCACAACCAGAGGGAGGAACTGAAATCCTATCCCTCAGCTACAAGCAGAAACAAACAAGAAACTTTATAGATTTTAACTACAAATACTCTGAGGAGAATCTAAAAGCAAAACATTTGATATCACTTTGGGGAGTTTCATGGAACAGCAAGTTGGATTAAACAGCTCTTTTTTCTGCGTTGTGAAGGATAATAAAAAATTTTCACCACACACAGCATGAAAAACTCTGGCTCAAAACAAATACTGGAGGGTCAGTAACACTGGTCTCCCCAAGTGCAATGCCATTTGGCACCCAGTGTAAAGAGACAGCTGGGAAAGTGTGTGTTCGCAGATCCAGGCTGCTGTGCCACTTGAATTTCAAATTGATGAATGAGCATTGAGTCACCAATAAGTCTCTCTGCTGAGCAGCAGCTAGGTGATAAATAAGCATGCCAGCTATTGAGCCTCTCCTTTTTCACCCCCTGGGCTCCATACACACTGGGGCTCAGACAAGAATCCACACAATCCTTCCCCTCCAATACCACAACTCTTAATTCATTAATGCTCTACCACATTCTAGAAGGGCATGGAGAAAGGACTCCCCTCAGAGCACAACTTCCTTGTACCTGACTTTGCCCTTCTATCATACTTAATGTTCTTCTCCTTTTAAACATACTGGCCTGAGGACACATCAGTGAGATTCATGAGATGGACATGTTCACATTTGCAACTTCCAGGTGCATGCTAACAAGCCCATTTTCCCAAAGAAAACTATGGTCTGACTGATGATTTCTGTTTGTGTCTGAGACCAGACACAAACCTAGCATGTGTTTCTCAAAGCTGCAGGATACAAGGGAGGCCCACTCCTTCCTTCCTACATTACCCAGCACACCTTGGCCTTCTGTTTTAGCTTATGAAACTTGCCCAAAACACAGGATTTGAATGCTTGGCTCTTGTAAGAGACGTAATTTTCCACCAGCACAAGTTACCAGAGAAGCCAGTACCATTAATAAGCCAAGGAGGACATTTCACAATGGCCAGAGTCAAACAGCCACAGCATATGAGAAATTATTTTCCTACCTGTTTAGATAGCTTTAAGGGGAGTTTCTTCTTCATCCGTTCTTTGCCTCTCTCTGCCTCTCTCTCAGAGCTCCCAGCATCATTATTATGGCCATTTTCACGTGGCTCAGCTGACAAACAGTTCTCAGATTCTCTGGGTTTCTTTCCTGGATGCCTCTCCCATTTCTCCTTCCGCTCCTGAGGCTTTAGCGACATGTCCTTCTGTACAGGAGAAAAAAAAAAATAGTATGCTAAGTTCTTTAGACTACTTTAAAACATTAAGCAGTATAAATATTGAATAATTAAAAAAAAACCAAACAACAAACCAACAAGACAGCATGTTCTTTCCAGAGATGATTTAAGATGAATAATTAGGCACGCACAACGCAAACAGTAATTTGAGATTAGATTAGGATGAATACTCTCCAGGCTATGTGTTTGATTAATTTCAGAAATGCTGGAACTCGTTATGAAAATTAGTTTCCTTCAGATTAATTCAGCAATGATACATCAACAGCAGATGAAGAAATCATCATCCTGAAGTAAAACCTTTAACTGCTCAACTAAAAAGAGGTGAGTTTGATTTTGTTTTGTTTCTGGTCTCTGAAAAACAACATCTCAGACCCCCCGTTGGGCCTGACAGGCTCAGATTCACAGTAGCACTCACATGGAGAAACGCACTTCTGAAGCCCTCCATGCATTGATAAGTGAGCTTAGATCAATGGGATTCACACACATAACAGAGGTTGAACACTTCCAACTGAATCAGAATTGTAACATGCAACCTGAGCAGAGTTTAAAAGCAGTTATGTCATCTACAACAAGTGAGAACAGAGAAGGGAATTACCACTGGTGTCCCTGGCATCTTGAGGACTGAAAGCTGAACTCTTGGTGACAACATATCGACCTCTTCCCCCCCCCACACACATATCACACAGATGAGTTCAAGAAATAATATGCCAAATCACTATGACTTTAGTTCGTCAGAGAGAGGTAATTTTTCCCAGTGCTTAAGGGTAAAAACGCAGAGCCTCTATTCCAATTAATTTTTTACATGAGGTACAAAGATCAGGAGATAGAATCATAGAATAGTTTGGGTTGGAAGGGACCTTAAAGATCGAGTTCCACCCCCCCTGCCATAGGCAGGGACACCTCCCACTACATCAGGCTGCTCAGTGCCTTGTCCAGCCTGGTCTTGAACACCTCCAGAGAGGGGGCATCCACAACCTCTCTGGGCAACCTCTTCCAGTGCTTCACCACCCTCACTGTAAAGAATTTCTTTCTTATGTCAAGTCTAAATCTAACCCCCTCCAATTTACATCCATTGTTTCTAGTCCTCCCACCCGATATCATATTAAAAATTCCTTCCCTTCTCCCTTACCTTAAAAGCACTATTTACCACACCAAAATTTGCCAGCTTTAGCCACAGAAATTTTTCTAAATGCCTCACTTCTGACACAAGCAATTACACCATGGATGTTTGTATCCTGTGTGAATGGATACAAATTCAACCCTCACACATCACCGTATGCACCTCATGAAAAAGGGCTCATGAAAATCATTAGCTCTCTAGTCTTTCCAGAACAAAATCCCAACAAAAAAGAAAATTAGTAATTTTGATGAAATGCCCTGCTGATTGCTCCAGATTACTTCCTCTCCTTTAATTAGTGAACTGACGGCCTCAGTATGCAACGTGCTGATTCCACTCCAAATCACTCCCTGCCTGAAGTCAACTTTACCCATGAAGTGAGAGACAACGCATGGACCCTTTAGGGTGAAGTGAGAGATGATGCAGAGACATTGAAATTTGAATCACAACAATAAAATATATACAGCTGTTTCCTAGCCCTGCCCAGGTTCAAAAAGAATCAATCAGCAAGCACCTCATCTCTGTGCACAGGCATTCTGTGCCTGGCAAGCTCTTCTTAAAATACACAAACATACAGCAAGTTATAAAACCCACAGAGATACGACCCCCACCCCAAAACTTCAGTAAGTAGCAGTGTCTCCAAGGTGTGCATCACAGCTCATCCTGCCAAGCCCATAACCGGTGCAACAACAAGGAAAAAAATTGTCTGGCATTGTTCTCCATGAATCATAAACCAATGAATAAAAATTAGTATTTACTTGCTCACTTTTTTTAGTTTTAAGATGATGCTGTAAAGCAGCAGTTTAAGATGCCACTTAAAGAAGGTCACATTATCCTATTTACTGGGAAGCTGCAGAGAGAGAAATGAAAATGCTGAGCTTCGGTAACTAATCAGAAACTAGTGCAATGGAAATGGCATCTGTTAACTCAGCACAACATTAGAAACAGAAGTCACTAAAAACGTGCAGTTCATAAACCCAGATGCAGCTGCAACGTGACAGCAGACACATGGAAGATACTGCATGAGGTGACAGAGCCCCTGGTAAGGGAAAAAGGAGGTTGTGGCAGGGGAATCACTAGCTGAAAGCACCAGCAAATAATGCACTCCTGTCTCAGCACGTAATATTCACTTTTAAAGATGCTTTCAAAAGGCAGAAAGTGGCTGGAATGATTTAAATTCTAGCTGGCTTCACATGGGGTCCCTATTGCCTTAGGGAAACTCTTCCCTGAGCATCCATGGCACATTTCACAAGATTCCCTTTCCCACACAACTTGTATTTTCCCCCTTGCTGAATCCTACAAAAATACCTTACTTAGAAGTTTAGCATTTTATCCCCATTTTGTCTGGAGATTTAAGTTTGCCTCATCACTGCACTACCAGCAAAATTAATTCAGAGAATTCAGTCACAGCTGGATCAAAGCCAAAGAAATAATACTTTCACTTGTAGTGCCACTTGCATCCAAGAATCCCAAGCACTTTCCAAAGAGCCGTGAATTAAGCCCCAAGCCTTGGTAGCCAAGGCTACCACTTGCCTTCGGCAGCAGGAAGGTGACCTCAGCCCTGCAGTACATCTGGGGTAGCCACAGGGAAGATGCCAAGTGTCTCAGCTCCATGACAAGAAAATTTACTCCACAGTCCCTTTTCCTCCCTGCTGCAGCACAGGACACAGGCCACAGGACTTGGCTTTTTCCAGGAATGTGGGACACTGACCTCAGCCTCCCCTCACTGACAGCAGGGCTGTTTCTGCGCTGCTAAATGCAGACTCTGCAACCACAGGCAGAGAACAGGAGGGGGCTAATAGGGCTTCTGTTCTTGCTTCTTTTGTTTCTTTACTATTTAGTCTACCAAAAGAACCTCCCAGCCATTGCTCTTTTACTAAAGTTTATGACCTCCAAATTGGGAACCTTACTTAGTACAAGAGCTGGCTATTTTCAGATGTGCATCTGTGCTTGAGCAGGCAATTGCTGGAAAATTTAAACACATACAGAATATACAGTACATCACTGCAGTGAACAATGTTTTTTGATGTATCTTGACTTCAATCCAGAAATCCCAGCCGGCAGGTGAGGGTGCCCCCTCTGGCTAACTGCTCCACTGGAATCTTTCCCTCAGACAAGCCCACACCAGCAGGTACTTGCACATTATGTAAAGCTTTGCATTCACACTGTGGCAATGTCTGAAGTCGGGCCCTGAAGCGAAAAAGTCCAGCTTTGGAATTCCTGCTCAACTCAGGAATCAGCAGAGCTGCGTACCTTTGCTGTCAGGGCCAATAAATACCCTTTGTGTGGGGAAGGCTGCTGGATCTATGCCCATTCTCTCTTCTCATTTCCAGAAAAGAGACTGACAAATCTTGTTCCAGACCATACAAAACCATTTTGTTCTTTACTACTTATTGCTTCCAGAGCTGTCTCCTACCTGTCCTCACCTCACTTAGGAATCTCTCTCACACCTTTCAGGACAGGCTCCAACCTCTCTACCTGTAGCCCCTTGGCTGTCTGGGCTGCAGACAGGGAGGAGATGGCTCTAGATGGCTGCGTGGATAAAGATGAGGAAGAATTAGGCCTTTCTTTAGTGCCTCTTTCTTGACAATTAGTCCATGAAAGACACAGATTCTATCTCCCCATTTGCTTATTTGAATGTACAGATATCAAAAAAACACTTCAGCTGAAACTGTAATTGTGGTCCCTCCTCCAGCTCCTTCTGAAACACCTTGCACACCAGTGGTTGAGAAGATCCACCAGTGCAGAACTCAGCATAGGCTGTCAAGCCAAGTGTGTGACCTAGACATGGCAAATGATTTTGGGAGTCCATAAAAAACATCTCTGGGATTTTTTTAATTTATTTTTTTAAATTTTTCATTGCTATTTGTCCCAAACTTCTTAAAGTTATGCAATTGCACGTCTGCTTGCAGTAGAGCTGGCAACATATCTTGGAAGACTTCTTCCTGAGAAGTCTGTAAGGCACAGCTGCAATCTCCCCAGTTGCTCAAGGTGCACTCAGCTCAGTTACAAAGCTGAAAACAATACCCTTGGGTCTGGAATGAGCCTGTTCTTACCCCTAAAATGCCACAGCAAGACACTTCAGCCCAGTGGACTCTGTTGTCAGTTTGCCCAGGAAATAACAACCAGCCCTATAGGACCCCATCCACAACCAACCACTGGCTGGAGTCATCACCCAGTGTTTGCTCAGTCCTGCTCAAACTCTGCCTTAATCCCCAGAGTTTACACAGCTCTTTGAGATCACTGAAAGCATGGGGGAGAGGGAGGTTGCAAACACCCTTCATACATAAGGAATGCTTTAAGATCCTGAAAAAAACCAGCACAACATTCACACAGCCAGCTGAAAAACATTGAGTATGCTGCTGGTGCGCAGAAGACAAAAACTACACCTATATTTAATAAAATAACTACCCCCAACTCTCAAGCATCAGTTCAAAACGTATCCCTGATGCAAAATCAAGTTCAACACAATCCCCCATGCACAGGGCCCTTCAGATTCAGACAGGCAGCCAAGGACTGGCCACACTCCACTCCTGCCAGACAGTCCCTGTCGACTTTAAAAGATTATGTGGGCTGACTTCCCAGAAGGGAAATAGCCTCCAGCTTCTCTTCTCCACAGCTCTTCACTTATGCCTTAAGTTGGGGAATGTGAAACATCCTACTGAACATCAAGCAGCAGAAGGATTCACACAAAGGAAATAAAAGCACCGTGTTGCTGTCTCTGAAACTGACCTTTCCTGTCCCCGTTTCCTTCTCCAGCTCCTCTTATCAAAACGGCAGTGGAAAAACCCCAGAGGAAAAGCACCATCTATCCTAATATCAACTTTATCATGCAACTAGCAGCAGGTTTGTCACACGTGTATGTTTAATAGTTCAGGGAGAGATCCTGGCTCAGAGAAGAACAGATTTACTCCTAATTAGGTTCCCTCTAAAATATTCTTATTGACCTGACACCAGCCTGGAGAACACCAACATAGAAACAAATGATGACTTGGTATTTTCATGCTTTCTAAGTAGACAACACGTGTCAGGGCCTCTACTAAGGTAAATCTAGGGTCCTTTAAGTTGCATAAAGATGACACAGGAGATAGGAATTCAAACTGAAAGATAACATTGGGGATATACATGAGAAACTGAATCACAGAATCACAGACTAGTTTGGGTTGGAACAGATCATCAAGTTCTAACCCCCTTGCCATAAGCAGGGACATCTCTCACTAGATCAGACTGCTCAGTGCCTTGTCCAGCCTGTCCTTAAACACCTCCAGAGAGAAACATATATGAAAGAAATTACGGCATAGATTTGAAGATGAGTCCTTAGAGACAAAAGCCACTACAAGAATGGAGCCAGAACAAATAATGAGGAGCAAATGAAAATTAGTTGAGTAATAAAAGAAAAAAGGGAGACAAAAAAAGGAATGGGTTAAGAGGTAACTCTACCAGCAGGTATCAGGTCAGACCACCAAGGTGGCAGAGCTTGAACTCAACATGGTGAACAGGCAATAAATACACGTGGAGATCTTACAAAGTAGCAGGAGCACATACTAATGGTGGGAGAGAAGAAGTTTGAGAACTCTGCCCTGGAGAGCTATAGGGCAGAAATAGCAGGTAAAGAGTACAGTGAGGGGAGGGAGTGGCAGAGGCAGGACTGGCCCAAAATCTGACTCAGATGCCGTCAATCCAGCCAACACACCACCACCCCATCCAGAGCTCAGGGCACAGCAGCAGGAACCTGCTGGCATCTCCAGCCAGGACTAGGACTCTGCAGTCCTCATGGACAGGGGAGTTAAGTTCTCATTCTTCCAGTAACAGAGCACACACCTATTTGTGTGATTTTCTCACCCTCTATTCCTCTCCAATGCAATCTTCATTAAAAACGTAACTCAAGCCCTCAGACTTTCAGCCAAAAACACTAAAGCTTTTTTAAAAGGAAAAAAGCCTCTAGATTTGAAGTGGCTCCCTGCTTTGACCTCACATTCAAGCAATGCAATCAATATCAATTAAAATGATTGCAAATGAAATCCTTGCATGTTTAACCTTAGGCTGCAATTCTCCTTTCATAGCTGACATGTTCCAGATGGGTTTGGGTCTCGCTTTTCAAAATGCATCACATTTGCTCTGACCTTGACACATGTTTAGCTCAAGAATAAGACGAGTTTTTGACAAGACAACTTTGGAAATGTTAAGATATCTCAAGCCACCACCAGTCTCCAGTTTTATGGTACATGATTCAAAAATAAAAATCAGTTAACCAAGAAACTCACCATAATTGAAACCGTCACTATGCATTCCTGTCACCTGTGAAAAGCTGAAGAGCAACTGTCTGTTCCTCTGCTAAATGTCCACTTGTTTTATCTCCCAAGAATTAAGACCTTTGCTGCTGGCACCTTGGAGACACCATACCAAGCAAAGACACCTCAGACAACTGTTACCTCAACACTACATAAGTCAAAAATTACAAAAGGGAAGGTCAGTATCACTCTGCTCTTAAATGCATTTCAATCTACAATTATTTACAAGGCTTGGATTGCTCTTTTTGCTTGCATAAGACCTGAATAAATAAAGGTGCTGAGCAGTAATTGTTTTAAAAAGCTGTAGAGAAGGTGGCTGGTAGTGTTCTTGAAGGGAACTACCCCCCACCACCACTCTCTCTCCCTCCACAATAGCACCACGTACCTGGAAAAGATGTGCTTATTTAGGGGATGATAAAAATATGTACAACAAATACCTTCTCTTTAGCAAGAGGTCAAAGAACTCTGCGTGAATGCAAACATATGGTTGTCCATGTTTTTTCTATTGACCTTCTCCACCATCACTCACCAGGGAGATGAGTACACAGAATTTACTGCTTTAAGTTACACCCTGCAAGCTCCACAGGGAGCAGTCCCTGGCTTTCTTCCTCTCCTCCCATCTCCTCCACAGAGCTTGCAGGAGTTCACTATAGAGAGCTGCACCCGTCTGCCTCCCTACCTGCTAACAGACACACTGCATGGCTATTAAAACTCCCACAGGTGCTCGCTGTCCATCAGCAAGGAAATGATCCCATTTTAAACCATCAGTATATCCCCTAGTGATGGCAGTAAATGCCCGACAAGCACTTGCAGAATTACCGTCAGTGGAAAGTGTGTCAGAGAGCAGGGGAGCTTAAATGATTGAAGGGAAGCTGGGGCACCATTTCAGGTAGATGCAATGAGGCGTAGTGCCAGCCCAGCCTGCCCCAGTGCTGAGAGCTTGCTCTTCCTGCACCACAAGGCCAACCTGCCTGGCTTTCACAGCACATCCACCCAGGATCAGGAGCTCAGGAGATCAGGAGCTCAGCAGCTGCCCAGTTTATGAAGGATTTGCAAAAGAGCTTGTGCTTATCTGACAGTATCTATTTCATGGTACCCAGTGCTGCTGGGTACAATGCTGAGAGCAGAGCAAGTATCTTGAGCAATCTCCCAGCATCCTGGTTAGTCCCCTCACAGGAAAGAACAGTAAGGAACGGAGACAAAAATTAGGATTGTGCCAATAGTCCCTGATGCTGCAAGGTCCATGATAGGCAACAACCACAAGCTTGTTTACAGAGTAGCCTTTAAACACTTAATCTGAACCAAATCCCTACATTATTTAAGCAGGCACTTAGAGTGAACTCAACCAGCTCCCATTGACTGACAAAGCCAGGGTCTGGAGAAGCAGCTCTTTGCTTGCTGCCAGATGTGGCCATTCCATCACTCATTTCCAGCCTTACCAGTAATGTAACACAACCCCAAATCTCCAGCTGCACCAGCTGGCTCCAAGCTGTCAAAGGAGAAACCATGAGGGTCCTACCAGCACAAGCCAGCTGCATGCTTTCACCATTACCTATTTTCAGCTAAATCAGAAAAAAACAGGAAAGCAACACTGAGTAAAAGATGACTCCAATCTATTTGTCATCATAGGCAAGATTGTTTAGAAACATTGTCTCATCCTTTAAAATTAATAACAAAGGGAGGAGACACAACTGTTTTAACCTGTGCCAAGACGGGGATGTCGTACCTCCATGAGCTGGACTCAAAATGGAAGTTTGGACAGATGGACTGGGCATGTGGCTCATTTACCATAGACAGGGGCCTAAATTGGTCTCCTCCATCTATACTTCTGCATTTAAAGTTGTGATTTTCAGAGTGCAGATTATCTAAAAACCACATTATGACTGCACTGACTACCATGTGAATTGCTTCATTCTTGAGGCTTAGAAGACAGAGCTTAGCTTAAACTGTGGTTTGACACATTTCACACAAAGCCAATGAGCACCACACTGAAGGAGATGATTGCTCACTTCTGCCAGCTCTACTGTAAGGGTGGTGTGTCTCCAGAAGAAAACCCATCCATATCCTGATCCCTGGTGCTGCATGCTAGATTAATTTATGTTTAAACACTATGACACTAGAGGTATTACCAACTCTGTAGCTGCCCTCAGTTGTAGGCAACAATTTTCAGTTCAGCTGTCATAAGGACTAGAATGTGCAGTAAAAAAATAAACCTCTGGTAGTTTCTTTTGGCTAGGCAGCAAACAAGAATTTAAGTGGTCCAACAATAAGAAGTATGCAGAAGCCAGCCACCTCCAGAAACAGCTGCCTATAGCATATTACTTGAACCTAAAGGGAAAAGTTGGAGTGAGGTGACTTCTAGCAGGTAGGAAATACCTTTCTACACATCTGAATGTCACATACATTAATGAAAAGTCTAGGACAGTGCATCTGTGCCAACCTCATCAGCCTCACTCCTCCTGAAACATGCTGCTGGAGAAATGTTCTGTGCCACAGAAGTCTACAGCTGTCAATCTGGCTGGCAGCTTTTTTTTCCCTGGTGATAGCTTAGCACACTATGTGATCCCAAACAGCTCATCTATAACTAGCTTGCTACAAACAAGAAGCCACCAATCACTTCCATATATCCTTAGGGCTCCCCAGAACAGTTCCAAATATTCTGCTATCTGTGTTAGGAATGAAACATTCATTTATATCCTAGGCAATTGCTAAGACAGGGAAAACAGAGATTACAGTAGCAGGGAATTTCAATGTACTCCATGTTACAAAGCATTTTCAGTCAGAGAGCCCAGAAGTCATTAATAGATATTTCACATGTTTACCGACAGCAGCAATTTCAAGCTCTATAATTTTAAAACCGCATGTCAGTCCCTCAGAACTTCCAGCTGTTATTTCAACATTAGATAATGAACACAATACAAAGGTTATACAGTCACTTGAAACAGCTTATGGTTTACATCTGGTCATACAAATCATAATATAGGTGTAATTAGAACTGAATAATTTTACAACTCTTACTAGAATAGCAGGGCAAATCCTCTTTTATAAAGATCAACAGTTTGGAAAAAAGAAAAGTTTTATGTAACAGAGTTGCTCCACTCACGCAAACCCAAAGAAACCCATGAAACCCAAAGAAAGCTGCACCTTGTTAACATCACACCGGTCAGTTGCACACAGAGCCATCAGCCCAGGTTTTGCTTTAGTACTTAATAGATCCCTAACACATGAACACTGATACCTACTTAAAAAAATCACCTCTAATCAGTGTGAAAAAAAGGTGCATTTAGTAGTTGCCTGCCTGTACTCTCTCATTATGCTCCTGTTTTACTTTATACTACTCTGAAACTGGAAAGACATTCTCCAGAACTTTCAGATATCTCTCTTACAGTGTTGTTCTCTCAACTAAAGCTTTGAGAGGAATCAGGCTTCTACAAAAATCTACAGATTTTTATTTTATTTTTACTTTAGACCAGAAGTAAGCCCTATAATCACCTGATCTGATGCTTTAATGATGCAGTTGAATGAGTAAAAGGATCCCAAATGTGAAGTGGTCTTAGGGAAATTTGGAAGTGTACGAGCTAAGTAACACATTACCAAGTAAGCAAATCAGCAATTTATGTTTTGTTCTTGCATCTTTTTTTCTTTCTTCTCACAGGCAACACAAACTGTTCCCCACTCTGGTTCATTCCACCCAAACCGAGCCGTCAGTCACACAGCATGTAACTTCAATGGGAATTGAAGAATCTCATCCCCAAGATTCAGCTTTGAAGCAGGACCAATCAGCAATGTCCCTTTGTGAGAGGTCTCCTGGGGTGACAGCAATGCTGCCTTGGCAAACTGATATCGCTCTAATCCCCAGCACATCCTTAGCCAGCAATGAATTTCATACTGGGAAATTCCCATGCTTTGACATTAAATAATTCCAGCTGGGATTTTCAAAGAGTAAGAGAGAAAGAAGCCCGATCACATCACATTCCAATAGGAAGACCTTAAGATTTGGTTTATTTTCATTTTAAAAAAAGGAAACCTGTATTTCATTCTCATTTCCATTCCAAGTTTTCTCTTGGATATGAAACTGAAAGCAAGAAGCAGGGGGCAAGAGCAGTGCTAATGGAAAGTCAGACTTCTCCAGAACTGACAGATGACATCACCAGTTCTTGAGTATATCAGTTTGTAACACCCAAAACCAAAAGGAGCAGATAAATCAGCATGTTCATGAATGTTCCTTAGAGAAAGGAGGATCTGTACTTTTGTCTGGTCAGCCTCACTTGCCACTACACAAAGAAGGAACCAAGCAAACACTCCACCAAGGACAGCAGATAATTAAAGCTCAAGAGCTAACAAAACCAGCAAGCTGCAGAGAGGAGAACATGAGCAGAATCAAAATGATGCGATCCACTTATCTGAGCATGACAAATAAGGCTCAGGGCAGGCAGGGCTGACAGGACAATAACCCACCGCAGACAGAGCTCAGCAGAGCAGCCACTGTCAATCACTTCTACTTGCTGTCTCACCAAACACAGATCGAGTTCTCATCACCTCTGCTGCTCTCCATTGTGTGCAGAGCACTTAGGTTTTCTCCCCTCCCAAGCGGTGCTAAAGCTGGGCCCCTCTGCAATCACTTCCTCAACCCATGTTAAATTATGAGTCGCTTGGTGCTTACTTTTCAGATCCAGAAACCTCTGTCTGTACCTCAGAGGCCTCAAAAACTGGAGGCTGGCTGGTTTGTAGGACCCAATTCTTTCTATCTGGAACAAGGCTTTACAAGTCAGAGACAAGAGAAAGGGACATTTGTGCAAAGTTTTCCATTTGTTGTGAGTCTTCCATTTTCATACGCAACAGGGAATTCAGATATGATACAGAGCAGCAACTTTCATCACTGCTAACCCACTCTAATTAGTTAAGAACCCTGTACATCTCATAATTCACATCTCTGAGGGCATAGCTTTGCTTCTAATCTACTGTTCATGGCACCTTGTGAATGGTAAACATCATAGTATGAGCAATACAGATGTAGCACAAAGTATTCATTTGTTCTAATATGCAGAACTCTTGACATGAGTCAAAAAAACCCAGTCAATGTGAGAATGGCTGAGACAAAACAGATACAACCAGGGACTCCAGAAAACAGCCTGTATGGAGGTGGGGCTTCATGATTACTTCTGTTTTGCAGCTCTTAATAAGCCACATGTCCACCACCCATCTGCTTCCTTATCTAGATAACCAGAAACCAAAGGCTGACATGGCAATTATAGACATACAGAGTACCTAACAACTCTTCCTGCCACAACAGCATAAGCAATGACAAAACCAGCACATCCTGAATTCCCATCCAAGGTCTGCACCAATTTTTCAACACAACTGTATGCAAGATATCAAGTAAAAAATGTTTTTTAAAATGCATGTAAAATCAGCTAAGTGTTATAGCACTTCTCTCTCAATGGTGTTATGATACAAAGAACTTGTAAGATGGAAGAGAGTTATAAAAGCGTTTCACATTGATAAATCTCTCGTCCCCATCACAGCTGTAACCCAGCAGACTCTCAGTTCCCACCTACTCCCACGTCACATCACACTCGATCAGCATGATCCCACCCATGAATAGGAAGCTCCTGGCCAGGCAAAGTGGGGCCACAGCAGGGCAGACATCCCCTTTACCACCTCCATCCTCCTACAATACCTCCATACGAGGAGGCTGTTCACAGAATGTCAGAGCCCAAACCCCTTCAACAGGACCAGAAGCACCTAGACCAGGTCACACAGGAAGGCATACAGGCGGGTCTGGAATGTCTCCAGAGAAGAAAGCTTCATCACCTTTCCAGGGATGGAGGTGAGGCTGACTGGTCTACAGTTACCTGGGTCCTCCTTCTTGCCCTTTTTGAAGACTGGAGTGACATCTCTTTTACTTCGGTCCTAAGGCACTTCTGCTCCTCATGACTTATGAAAGATGATGGAGAGTGGCCTTGCAACAACTTTCACCAGCTCCCTCAGCAACCTTGGGTGCATCCCAACAGGACCCACAGATTTGTAAACATGCACATTGTTCAACTGGTCCCAAATCCAGTCCTCATCAACCATTTATCCTGACTTCCTCTGGGGTCCTGACCTCCACCATCTCATGGTCCTTGCAACCATGGCAAAATTAAAGGTGTGAGGCTCTCAGGTTTCAGCAGGATCTGTAAAAGCAGGAGACCAAAACTGGTGCACCTTTTGCAATGATGTCAGAAGCAAATGCCTTCTCAAACCTTACAGATACAGGCTGACTATGTAAAGGCTTTAAAAACCAGAGAGACCAGCTTGAACCCACCCATCCCACAGAAAGCAGCAACCAAGGGAGCACAGGGGCATGTTAACTAAGGTGACTTAACAGCAGCTCATCCCCCATGTCTCTTTCTCTCCACACTCAGTACATTTTCCATCCACACATTACTGCTATTGATAGAGATGAGGTTTGTGGCTTTTACATCCCATTTGGGAAAGTCTTTTCTTAGCAAAAGAAGAACCCAACAAACAAATAAAAAGCACACTGAGAAGGTAACAGAAAGTTCTTTAATAATTTATAGAAGACAAGTAGTGATGTTATTTTTCATAAACAATTCCTAAAGCTCCTCACAAAGGGAATCTGACCTCTATTTTACAGAATGAGAGATGAGTAAAGTACAAAGCAACTTGCCCCAAACCAACCATCAGTACTCTGGTAAATCTAAGGAGAATCTACATCTCCCAGCTCCTAGACCATAGTGTGCTCCAGAAAAAACAATAGTCAAATAATACAGACAGTTCTTTCTCAGGAAAGGATTTCATGCTGGTGACAGAGAGCAGATTCTTCTAGGACACACAGTAAATGCAAACACAGATATTAGCTACAAAGGGGACAACAAAAGGGATTCATACAGCTTCAGCTTTCTACCCTTTTGACTGTCTTAGAAAAAAATCAGTTTGAGAACCGTGAGGACAACATCAATAATTAAGTCAAGAAGAACAGATCTGGCAGCTCTTCTTGGCTTCCGAAATATGACACATGACCTGGCCTTTACAATGTGTGACTTTGGATGGCACCCAAATCCAGCATCATCTGGCTAGCACGGGCACCTGCCTACAAAGAGGACTTAAGAGAATCCTGGCTGACAGATGAAGTGTCACAGCAGTGCAGCAAAAGGGGCTTTAAATCTCTTCAGAGTCAGCAGAGCCAGCTAAGCACAGTGTGTGACTTCAGGGCAACACAAGGGCTGGAAATTTCTCATACACATGAGATCTGGGTAGACACTTGTTTAGTTTGTAGAAACCATTGCCAGTGGTGCAAAAACACACAAAAACACCTCTCCTGGTGCAGATCTGAAGCAGAGGGTATCACATTTCCTCCCCTACTCCAAAGTTAATCTCTACATTCAAAAGCCTGATTTTTCCAAGCCCTGTTTTCACATCCACTCTTGCATGACACCCTCCTGGCATCGTAGAGCAGTCAAAACCAACTTGTTATTCCACAGCTCAGAGATCCCTAAAGCTTGGCCTTCCAGCTATATCACGGGACGCTCCTTCCTTCTGCTACCAGGACACAATGCACAGATCCTCCTAGATTCAGTTTCTAGCATTTAAATTATGATTTGGCAATAAGAAAGTGAGAATTCTTAGGTGGCAGCATGAATCTGTCCTAGAGAACATGTCTATATCACATCCTCATATTACATCCTACATAAAACTGCTTTAATTTACATGGTTTTATGCAGCTGTTAACTCCACTGAGATAGGGAGATTCACCGTGGTGAAGAGAGAACAGACTCAGTTTTGTAACAAGTCAAAAACCCAGGAGTTACTGGGAAATATGACAAAATGGTCACTACAGTTTAAAGAAAACACAGACATACTATCCATCTTGCTTACTGCCTGAAGATAAGCATCCCTAAACCAGGACACATACAAAAACATAAGCTAGCCCAAATGGGCAATCCTCTGAGAAACCAAAAAGCAAGCGGTATCAAGGTTGACTTAAAAATTCTATTGGACAACTGAGATGAAACTATCCCCTAAACCTTGAACCAAGGTTCACAAATGATCTCAGTTCAGATTTCAAGGCCTCAAGTTTGACAGCATCACACAAGTCCTACTGTCTGTCTCTCACCTGGCCTTACTGTACAAACAGATAAACCACATGTGGTTCTAAGTTCCTAGCATTTTAACCAAGCATAGCAGAAACTTACTTCCTCTGTGCAAAAAGGGCATCTGAGAAAGAAGTTTCAAGTGAATGAGAAGCTGTAAGAACAGTCTGAAGATAAAATTATCATTTTTGTACATCAGCTCTCTTTAGCATTGACTGTTCCCCACTGCCCTGACAGACTGCATGCTTTATTACACCTTCTCCAAAGGTGCCAGGGCAGAAATCTTTTACGTTTGTTTTAAATTCCCTATGAACTCATCATTAAAGCTTCACATATATGTTAAAATTCTGAAAATTCCTTAGCTATCAATCCTAATAACATCTATTACATACAACAAAGAATTAACCTTGATTTTCTTCTTATTATTACAACAATTTAGGTGAACAAATAAATAAGTACATTTGTCAGAAAATAAGAAGCTTGTGTAAAAAGGTCCTTACGGTTTGCAAGTGAAACTTAACAGGAGTCAAGTGTTCTAGACTCAACTCCTTGCTCTGGTCTTGATATTTTAAGCCATTAGCAAATCTGTTTGGTGACTATAAAATAGACAGGAAGATACTTAAACACTTCTAAAGCCCCGGTATTTTACACAAAGTAGTCAAACCCTGTTCTGAGCCTGCCCTTTCATTCACAGAGATCAGCTGGCTTTACAGAACGAGTCAATTATCCCTCAGTTCTGCAGATGATGAAACTCCTGGTGAAGAGCCTTCTCCCAGCCCCAACCCCGAAGGCATTATGTCTGCTCCTAGTGCCTGCCTCAAGCATGAACTATGATGTGCAGCATGGTACTCCCTTCTACAGCCAAAACACACGGGGACAAATGCCTGGAGAAACATTCCAGCTGCTGCCCATCCAGTGCTGAGCTCACACCACATGGTGGCCCCATGGAAGGTTTCATTTAGGCAGCTTCCACCAGCTCTGCCCTCACCATGCACTTGCAACATCACCTTATCTTATCTTACTATATGGTGCTTCACAGTATCACACATCTGGCATTTAAAGCATTTAAAAAATAGCAGAATGCAGAAGCACACAGGGAGATTGCAATGAAGGGGCTAATTTTCTCTGGGAGCTGGTGAGGAGTTGATGCAAGGGCTAGTGCTCTGCTCTGGATAGGTCCCCATCCCTGCTACTTGTCCTGTTGCACCTTGACCTTGGGAAAGCCCTTCCTCATCCCTTCCTGGCCAAAGGGGTGATGCACTCACCCACGGGACAACTCAAAAAAACCTTCAGCAGTTCCTGGCACAGCATCAGCACAAGCACTTGGGAAGCTGCAGCTGAACTGATCCAGTTTGCTGACCCAGTTCCCCAGGCAGCCACAGAGACAGCAATACTGACAGCACAAATAACCTGGGCAGTGAACAACAAGGTGCCCGTGACTGCCTCAGTCAGCAAAGTCACAGAAAAGTTTTAAAATACATGATACCCTAAGCTCCAGTGTGATGGAGAAATGAAGAGACAGTAAAGGCGAGAGTAAGAGACTTCTTTCCCTTTGAGACACAAAATATAAATAATTAGGAAAAAAAAAAAATCAAATAGCATTTTAAGAGGACGTATGGGATCACTGAGAAAAGAAACAAAATCCACTAAGTTCTCTACAGGTTTTTCACTTCTAAAATCTGGTAAATAAACACATCAGGCTGCTGACTAAAAAAAGAGAAAAGAACGCAGGAACTTCTAAGATATTAAACACACAATGGTGACAAAATGTCTTCTGTTCTCTACAGCTAAAACAAGGCACCTCAGTAATAAACAATTTAAAAACAATTTTAAAAATGGTGTTATCAATTAAGTACTAATTCCCAGGACCCAATTTCCCCTTCTGTTCTTGAGATCCACTAATTCTCCAGCGCAACTCCTGATATTTGACATCCCTTCCTCAACTGGTTTCCCTGTCCGTTTCTATTTACTGGATTACAAACATTTTGGAGGTTTGGAAAGCATAGTATTTAACATTTTATAGAAACATCTGCCAACAGATGTTTGGCACTTACAAGTGTAAGTGCCAAAGAGAGAGAGACTTGTAAGAGAGACAGAGATGTTTATTTAGACATGCTGCTGACATTTCCTTTTGCATTTTGATCCTGAGGCATATGTAGTCTTTCCAAACAATTTAGCATGTACTGTGGAAGCACAGTTCCCAGAGAAGTGCAGCTGAAAGTAATTGAGATTGAAATTTCAGAACCATCACAGGAAAACCATTATCAAGCTCCTCCCGGAACTCCAGGCAGAGCAAGCACCCATCAGAAAGACATCGAAAGTTTGGGGCTTAGCTGGGACAGTTCCATCAAACTGGTTTGAGTGGTGCCGAGTCTGCTGGTAGGTAACATACAAGTGAGATATACAGTGGCTCTTTTTAAGCTGGCCACCCCAGCCACAGCACATGGACTTGTGTCCTGTATTAACAGAAGGTTTTAACAGCCTGTCTTAATAGAAGGTGCAAAATTCACAGGGAAAATTCACATTTTGCCTGCACCTGGGTCGAGGCAATCCCAAGCGCAGATACAGGCTGGGTGGAAAGTGGCTTGGGTGCAGCTCTGAAAAGAAGGACTTGGGTGTGTCAGTTGATGACAAACTCAACATGAGCCAGCAGTGTGCACTTGCAGCCAAGAAGGCCAACCAAATCCTGGGTTGCATCAAGAGGAGTGTGACCAGCAGGTCCAGAGAGGTGATTTTGCCCCTCTACTCGGCACTGGTGAGACCCCACCTGCAGTTACTGTGTCCAGTTCTGGAGTCCTCAACATAAAAAGGACATTGAGCTGTTGGAGCGGCTCCAGAGGAGGGCCACAAAGATGGTCAAAGGGCTGGAGCAACTGCCCTGTGAAGACAGGCTGAAGGAGTTGGGGTTGTTCAGCCTGGAGAAGAGAAGGCTCAGAGGGGACCTCAGAGTAACTTATCAGTACCTGAGGGCATCCTACAGAAAGGCAGGGGAAGGACTTTTTAATATGATATGGGATGGGAGGACCAGAAACAATGGATGTAAATTGGAAGGGGGTAGATTTAGACTTGGCATAAGAAAGAAATTTTTTACAGTGAGGGTGGTGAGGCACTGGAATGGGTTGCCCAGAGAGGTTGTGGATGCCCCCTCTCTGGAGGTGTTCAAGACCAGGCTGGACAAGGCAGGGGGGTTGGAACTCGATGATCTTTAAGGTCCCTTCCAACCCAAACTATTCTATGATTTCTGGGGCAGGGAGGCAGCAATGCAGGGTCCTCACCTGTGCTACTTGCCAGAGCACTGAGCCAGCTGTGTTACTGGGAGGCTCAGCTCTGTGGGATGAGAAAGTGTTTCCTTAGAGCTCTGATCTGTGAGCTCTGCTACATTTAATTACAGTGGCCCAAAGCTACCCTGTGACTCCTCCCTGCCCTTCTGCTGGAATTTGCCACTCCACAAACCCAGCTGACAGAAGAGCTTTACCCAGCCCACAGCCCCTGCAGTTCATAACCTGATGGATGACCATAAACTACAAATTGATAAGAGTTAAATCACCTTCAGCTGCTGCAGCAAAACCCCACAGAGATAATTAATCTGCATCCTAGTCTCTCTGCCTTTCTTTATTATCTGTTAAAAGAAATCCCTCATCACGAAGTTAAAAATCATTATGTTGGGCTACAGAGTTTTCAGACAGGCTATGAAAGTACTTCAAGGAAAGAGTGATCTATCCTACAACCAACGAGTTAAAAAAACCCCTCAGAATCAAGCAGCCGTACAGCAATTTGAAGAATAAGGGAAAATCACAAATACTTCTTCCAGCCAAAGGATAATACTCTCAAGAACTGAATATGTATCTGTATATAGAGAAAAGATTGATGCAGCCTGTTGGTTACAGAGGTGATGGAAATAACTAATACAAAGAACTGTGAATGAAAGCTAAGCATACAAAAATTAAAGGGTTTAAGGGCAATGAGACTTAAAGCAAGCATGTAAAGTACTTGTGTACTTGTGTGTAGCAGAGTAAACCCTCCATTCCAGCTGAATTTACTCACTCAGCAGCACAGATCTCATTCTCCTCACAAAGAATACTGTTGCAGAATTAGCTGATTTACCTTGTGTTTGGGTCTGGAAAAAAGTGATGAAACAGGATTTCACTGTGTTAAGACCTTAAGACCCCTGTAACCTCCTCATGGGGAATAAATGGATCTTTGCCTACAAAGCTGAATCCTGCACAGTAATGCACACAGACTGCCTTTTATTCTGATGCAAATTATCAGATGTGTAAATAACCATGAGGTTACTCCCATCTCATTTGCATAGGGAAGCCCTTTAACTGCAAAGAAAATAAAGACAAAAACTGGCATGTCCTACAACTAACAGGAACCACACCAGGCATCTTCTTTTACTTGAGTGTGCTGAGAATTGGCACATAGTTGGGTACAGCAAACTACTCCAATTAAAAATGAAATGGCACTGCTATATCTCTATCCATATTTTCATAATTACTCTGAAAGAAGTAGATTTTTTTATTATTATTATTTTGGTTCCAGAGGTTTTAATTCCTGATAAAGGTCAAATCCTCTTATTCAGAACAGATGATGAAGCTCCAACCAGAGTTTGACTGAAAAAGGTCACCAAATCCAAATGCTCTCATATTCTTTAAATAAACTTGTAAGCCTTCTCTCAAGTGCTGAGGATATTTAAGGACATCACAGTAAAATGTATATGCTTATTTTCAGTCCCTCTTATCAGTGAGAGGTTATATTAAATGGATAGAAATCTGAATAAAAAACTCCTATTAGTCCATATTTTTATAAGGTTCCTCCTGTCAAAAGGAACCCAAAATTTGTAATGCTTTGCATGTGCCACAGTGAATTACTATTGGAGTGAATAGAAAGACATTAATTTTAAGAGGGAATGATGGAACAGCACACAAAATTCAAGGCACAAAACTCTTCACTGCAGATTAAATGGATTAACTAATAAATTAGCACAAACTCCTAGATGTACAGCAATAATCTATAAACACAGCAAGCACTGTTTTAGAAGGATTAGACAAATTCGCTTTAGACTGCCCAGTCCACTTGCCTTCACAGTGATTGTTTCAGGTAAATTACTATGTTTTATTTTTTCCTCACAAACACCACTTCTAACAGACCAATCCACCAAGTTCAAATAATCTGTTAAATAAATGAACCAGTATGTATCCAACCTCAAGAAACACAGGACTCAAGTTTGTTCTACCCAACAACTACAAAGGAAAATACAGGTATGACACTTCCTACAGATCACCAACACACATCAGAGATTAACATCTTGGCCAGAATGTCTTACAAAAAATTAAAGGTAGCACACAAACTAGCCCAGAAACTAGTCACATTTACAGATTAAAAATTAAACAATTATCAACCATCTGAACAGTGTCAGAGCACACTGACTCCAGTGCAGAGTCAACCAGCTGCACAACTTTGGCAACTCAAAGTTGCCAAAGAGCAGCTTCACCAAGTCTCCTTTTTCACCTCCATTGCCAGGCACAAGTGCCAGTATTCATACCATAAGGTTATTTTTCAAAATGGCAAGAAGAACCAGGAGAGTCCTGACAATAGCTCCCTGCTCACTGCCCTGGCAGAGGGGTAGTTGTACCACAGAACTGCTGACAAATGGTTCAGTCAGTCAGTCCAAACAACCCACCTCCTTGCATGTCTCCCTGCCCTGCCTGCTCCCCAGTA
Source organism: Turnix velox (assembly GCA_013400935.1). Lineage (NCBI taxonomy): Eukaryota > Metazoa > Chordata > Aves > Charadriiformes > Turnicidae > Turnix > Turnix velox. Next base: position 30,497 of record VZTY01000889.1, on the reverse strand, counting down.
TTTTATTGGAGACCATCCCCTAACACTGTAATACCCAATTTAAGGCTTCCTGCAGAGTCCATGCACATAGAGCCCAGCTCTCCAAGCAGCCAAGGTAAGAATGGGTAAATCAATGAAAGGGGAGTTCTGAGAAAGAAAGAATACAGATACCAGGCAGAGCCCTCCACATCACCTTACCAGTGTCAGACACCAGCATCCCCGTGTGTTAAGCCCTCAAAGTCTTTATGGTGTAGATTATTTTGGGAAGAATTCAAATACCATCCTCTGAAATTACTTTCAAAAACTAAAAAGCCTCAAGCAGGCTCTTGGATAATGAGCTCATTTTGAAGAGCAAAGGGGAAGTGAGAGCTACCTGCCAGCTGTGTTATTTAGGATCCAGGTGCAGGGGACCTACAAAAGCATCACTTCCTGCTGCTGGTGTAGACCCTTCAGCGGCAGGACCAACAACTTGGTATCTGGGTTAGATTGACATGGAAAGAAAAAGATTCCTTTATACTAGATCAGAGACTCTCTCATGGGGCAAAACTCACAAGCTACAGAACAGGAACAAAATCCTATACAATAAATAAATTTTTTTTTAAAATGGTATGAACCCATTACAAAGTTGTTATGAAAGACTGTGCTCACTTCTATACTAAGTTTGTTTTTAAATTTCTGGCAAACTTAGTGCTTACGACAACAAGTGGTGAAAAACAGATCAGAGCTTCATCCAGACACATTGCCCCACTGAGCCACATAAAAAGACATTCTCTAATTCAGACTTTCCTTAAGGAAGGGTTCTGTCACTTAAGCCACACATTTGTAATGTGGACAAAAAACTACAAAGAATCAGGCTAAAACCAAACTCATTTCCTCTTTAGGCTTAGATCAAGATCTGAATGAACGTCTCCAGAGGCAAAAAAGACCAAAGCATTGCAAATCATTACTGACTGCCTATTTGTACACTTGTTTGAAATTCATGGGTGTGCAACATGAAAAAAATTGGTGGGGTATTTCAGATTTGAATTCAAGAGACAATACCAAGTGGTTGCTTTGAAGGTCTGTGAATTTAAGCTTTTGTACTGTTAGCATTCTTCAGCAGATGTATTATAAAACAGAAAAAAAAAAGGAATTCATTCATAGTCACTTGAAACACAACAGCCTTGATTGACCTGTCAGCCACAAAACACAAAGCCATGTCATGATTCTATATTTCCAGGACTTAAACACCTTCAGATCCCTGAAGAAAATCAACATCCTTCTATTTCACTAAATGAACTATCAATGTCACTGAGAAAATAGTCACAGGTGTAGTTCCACATTTGAGTATTATGTTTATGGGAATGAGAGTACTATTAGCAAATCTTCTGCAGGTAAGAGCTATACAGTAGGTAATCAATTTCAGTAATTGATTGCTTCATTTAAAATGCACAACTCTTTCCTTTTTCACATAATTTCTGATGGGAAAACCAAATCAAACACAGCCAGACTAGACAAGAAGTTAGTAACCAAGTCACACCCAGAACCATAGTTGTCAGTGATCCCACCTTTAAGCCTCGTTTCTTTGGACATTCCCTCTCCAAAAATTTGGCACTTCATCAGATGAGGTGGGAAAGGAAAAATCAAATCTTAGCAAAGGCCAAAAGTCCTTCCTGCAATCTCAGCTCTTCCCAAGCTGTCAGTAATGAGGCTGCTGCTGTCACTTACCCCCTCATTCACCCTCTCCCACCAGACACTGATAGCACGCCTGTCACAGCCATCGAGGAGCAGGAGGCAGAGATGACAAATCACAGGGAATACGTGTCAACACAATCAACTGGCCTGAAGACAGACAGCTGGTGTGCAAATTCCAGCACAGACTGTATCACTTGTGAAATCATTCCAAGGCATTTTTAGCAATCGCAAGCTCTCAACAACAGCCCCGACTGCTAAAAATAGCCCGCTGAGGACTCACTTCAGCATTAATAACAGAGCTGGCTAAATTTGAGTCATGACCCACTTGGTGACTCATAAGCACAACAAGCACAAGCCTCATAAAGCAAGAGATTAGAGTGCTTAGAGCCCTAGCAATTTTAATACACCCAAATTACAATGTTTTCTCAACAACATTAATGTCAGTTGCTAATATATTCCCCTGGAATGCTGGGAGGGGAGGGAGGGAGGTAAGGATCCTCCACAGCGAGGTAAAAGTGGTAACTCATAGCACCAATATGCATTAGCGCAGTTCAACACAGACCCTCCTCTCTGCAAACAAAAAGGATAAATGCATTGAAGGCACCAAGTGTCTCTGTCTCTCCCATTTAAAAACTTTCTAGTGAGCATCCATTAGCTTACAAAATATAACTGCAAGATCCTGGAAAACACATGCTTCCTCACTGGAATGAATCTTGAGAAGTATCAGTATGACAGGGATGGAGAGTTCCTACCTCCCTTTGGTACACAACTAACCACAAAAATGCACTTTGCCTAGTGAGACCTGTTACCTCTAACTCTTCTACGCCTCTGAGACCACCACAGAATAATTGTAAGGGCACAAAGCACCGAAAATTCACATACCCTGGCAGCAAGTATTGACTCTTCAAGTGTAAATATGGACAGGATTCATCCCCAGGCTATTTTAGAAGAAAAACCTACTGCCTCAAAACTCCTCATTGCAGGTACACCACAGCACAGGCCACTGCACTTGTCTGAATATACCAAAATATAGTCTCTTTTTTAAAAAGGTTCTGTTCAGAGATACCAAAGAGGAAGGAGTTATCACAATCCTTGATAAACTGCTATGGTCTGTAAATTTTTGCAGCTTATCTCTAGTCTAAATGTATCACTGTTATAGTCTTTCAGCCACAGGATCTCATTACAGTTTTGACTGCCAGGCAGACAAGTTCTCTATTATCAAATTTCTCTTGCCTATACAGGCTGTTATAAATTATCTTGTCACTCCTTACCTCACTACGGTGGAACAGACAGAGCTTCCAGAGCTCTTCCCTGCAAGACAAATTTCCTGATTCTTTGAGAGCTCTCATGACATTCCTCCAATTGTTAAATATCCCTCTGGAACTGAAAGCAGCAAGACAGGACACAATATTCATGTTACACTTGTGTCAGTGCCAAACACAGGGCTCTAAGCCATCTTAGACCTACTCAACTCACTATTTCCCTGTTTAACAATTCAAAGCCTGCACTCTTGGGCACAGAGGTACTGTGAAAACTCACGTTCAGATGGTTATCTATCCTGACACCCAAGCCTCTGTCAGGATAGCCATTTCTCAGGAGACATTTAGCCCACCTCCACCTCCACACTATACAAGAAGGGGCCTAGAGTAAGGTATTTTATTCCATCAGAACATGCAGTTCATGAAGTAAACCCAGACTCTCAGGTCCCACTCCTTATCTTGCACTCCACCTAATCTGTATGTGTTATCTGAAGACTTTATGAGTGAGTAATGGTTCAGTTCTCACCCCTCCCCCTGGACACTGATTAAAAGAAGTTAAACAGTGCTATGCTAAATGCTTACTACAAACACACTGGAACCCGTTTCCTTTTTACCTCTCCTATTTTGAAACCTTACAGCTTTGCAGTTTTGAATCCAGTTCCCATGCTGCTTCTACTAAGCATCTACACTAACTAATAAACTAACTAACTAATAAAGCTGTGACAAAACTGCTCAACTTAAAAATATCAGATACCTAGGGCTTTCACAGCAGACTGAGACACATTTTCAGAGAAAAACAGAGCTAACAACTACCAAACAGATAGCTTAAAGCTTTTTTTTAAGCATCCAAGGGTCCACCTCCAGTTGCTTACTTTGCCACTTTACCTCCAGAGAGCAGACCTGCAGGTTTGGCAATTGCAGCTGGAGATGCTGTCACAAACCAGCCACAGAAACATGCCTGGGGGGAGCACTGGCAGCACATAGAGCAGGAAAGGGAAAGCTCCTGCTCCCAGAAGGAACTTCTGAGGGTTATGCAGGGTAGCCCTTCTCCAGATTACACAAACCAGAGTTGTGCCTTTGGAGCGCAGAGCAGCTGGTCCTCTTAACTCTTCTCAGCGGGGTCTCCTAATCCTAACATGATAGAATTAGATTATCTGTAATGCAAGGAGATTTAAGTGCAGTGAGAACAACACTCTCCAAATGAGTATGACAGCAGAGTTACAAGACCATGCGAGACGTGCCCATTGCTTACACAGTGTCGAGTGGCCCCAGCATGAGCTCCATCAGCCCCACTGTGCAGTGACAAGCCTCACCCCACCCACAGCAGGGAGCTGCATAGGACAGCCACTCTTAGCAACCCTACTTGAAGAAAATAAGCTGCTTAAAGAGTATACTTGCTGATCTGTAATATTACAAGTTCTTTTCTTGGGTTATTTCACAGTTTCTTCTAACTCCTACAGAACTATACACTGTAAATGAGAAGAAGCAGGACGTCATCCAGACAGGATGGTGAGGTGCAGGGATGAAATATCACCAACTAGACCTTGCAAATCCCATTTTGAGCTTAAATGACATTTCTGTACAAAAATATCATACTTGCCAACTATTCTGATGCTCCACAGCCTCTAAGAAAAGCCACAAGCCCAGCCAACATTATGTTTCCACAAGCCCTGCTAGAGATAAATCCCTGATGGACAAGTAAACATGAGATGAGATGCAAGGAACGTCCTGAGGAAGCACCACAGTATCTAAAATATTCCTAGCTGAATCTTCCATAGCTAAGAAGTTACCCTGGTGACACCAATGACTGCCATTGCACTGCTCTTTCTCCCAGCAGCACCACCAGATTTTCACAGAGCACATGTCAATGAAAATTTTTACCAGTTATGTCTTAGATTGCCACTAGTTCTCAATCAAAGCAAATTTTATTCTTTAAGAAGTGCTCCTGATGGCATAAAATCGCATGTAGCTTAACCTTTAAAGTAATTTTGATCTTGAGACACTCCAATCCTCAGAGACAGAAGCCACATACTTTAAATGCTACTCAGGGGTCCTAAATAGCCACCATAAGGAAAAAAGTCAAACACATTTTTTCTGCCTCTACACTACAAACTCCAAAGAAACATGCCTAGTTCCTACACTTGTGAGATATTTTAAAAAGGATTTCTAGTCTGCTGTGAAGTCTCACCTGCAAACAGAAACAGGGATCACTCAGTAGCTTGTTCTTCCTGTGAAGATTGATCCAGACTGGGGTCCCTGGGTGCCTACAGTTACCAACTCAATTGTTTAACAAGTTTATACCACACCACAAAAACTCATCTGATGCAGAATCCAGCTGAAGAGATGCTGTCCCTTTGGAGGATTAAAAATTACAGCATCCAGGTAATGCTAATAGATCGGTGACACCAATGAAAACTAAAGAAACTTAGCCTGAAAGATAGAGATTGCGACTGACTGGTCTTTGTCACTACTAAGATTCTGTACTAAGGATGGAAATCAAAGACATGCAATTAAATTTAAGCAGAAAGAAAACCTAACATTAACTGCAGAGCAGGTGCCTCTAATTCCCCCACATCTAGAGAAATTAAATCCCTGCTTAGATTCCTCTTCCCAAAGCTTATAAAGATAGCCCTGGATAAACTTCCCAGGGGCAACAATCTGGAATTTCTCATGAGAACAGCATGATAAAGCTGTTAATGATAAATTCACACGGGGGTGTGGGAAATCAATACAAAATGGCAGTTTCACGGACCACACTGCATGTTACATAGTAGCAAGAGCCTGAATAGCACTGAGCACATCCTGAGTTGAAGGCAGATGTCGATTTTTTTTGTGCTTGGCAGAAAGAAACTGGAGGCAGCCAGCCTGGGAGAGGAGGTCCCAGAGCAAAAACTGGGAGTTTCAACACAGCATCTGTCCCAGGAGCAGCTGACAACTCTCATGTCAGTCCCACACAACCCTGCAAGAAATCTCCATGCTCACCAGAAATTCTTCCTTTCCTCCTCCTCTGTTGGAACACCAGATTATTGGGCAAATTTGGCTGTGTCATTTTTCAGTGGCTTTTGTGTCACGGGTACTGACATGTCCCTTATTCTACCTGACAGAAGAGGCCATGAGGACTTCTTGAAGCAACTTTGTGATACAGTCCAGGCAAAGCTCCTAATTTTCTAAGGTCTGTGAAAGTGCTACAAATGTGCATCTGCCCTGGGATAAGTTTCTGCTTAAACACACCTAAAATGATGATTTGACTCATCTCTCCAAAATGAGGTTTTGAATATACTCATAAGAAAGCTAATCAGAGGAATTATATAAATGAGCTTGCTTTATGCCCAATGTTTTTAACATCAGTGAGTAGCCTTTATCTTGTCTAGCAAGGCTAAGTCCAATGCAGATACTCAAGACTGCACAATGACTGCTGCAGGTTAAGAAGTCAAAACATCAAACTCACTCTAAGTGCAGACATACTCTCTCACAATCACCTTATAACTTCAAGGCAAACAATAAAGTTGCTTCACTTCCTTGCAGTCTCTAGCCAAGAATCTCCCTGAAATGTCACTGGAATTTGGACTAGTGTCACCATCTCATTTTCAAAGAAACTTCCATTTGCCTCCATTGTCTACAGATTTCCTGCTCTCCACAATGCATTTTATTGTGGGTTTTGTTTTTCTTTTTTGTTTTGTTATTAATCAAATTATGAAAAACTGCCAGGTCAGAGAGCTCTCACCTTGTACTACTTATTCTATTAGTATGCACATAAGAAATTGAAAATAAAACTGTGCAGTGAGAGTAGCACATCACAGATATACTACAGGGAAAATCTCTGAATAGAAAACTTACTCTGAAGAGAAGTGAAAAGAATATCAAGAGCAGATCAAGTACAGCTCAACCAAGAAATAGCCATAAATACCAGCTAGTGAGGGTTTCAATGGGATCCATATTCCTTACTCCTTCAAACTGTTAAAAATTAAAACCCTAAAACCTCAGAATGCCAATAATGACAAAACATTCAAGAATTTTATATTTGCTCTTCTTACACAAACCCCAGACATTCTTACAACCATCCATTCCCTTGGCTCATAAATATTTATCTAGTTGGAGCCAAGTGCATAAACGAACCTTCCCTCCCGCTTATGGCTGTTTTCCTTTAATCCTTAATCCCTCTGCACTATCTTTCTTGTCTCTAACCTTCAGAGAACTCTGACTGTTCACATTTAATTTTTCTTACACATGCCCTGGAGCACAAATGGCTTGTCAGGTCAGAAATAAAGCAAACATGTATTGCCAGCAGTGGAGTAACCGGTCTTTTTGATAGCAGTACATCTGCAGCTAAGGCAGGCCAAGCAATGGAAGAAGGGAAGAATAAGTAATTTACCTGAGAGTTCTCCACTCTGACAACACACACCTCCTGTCTGCTACTCACCACTCATTATTTCTGGAGGTGAGCACCTTCCTCTTTTTAATCAATTCAGAAATTCCAGGGATAGCACAGTCAGAGATGATCCAGGGAGACTATCTCTAAATTGCATCACAAACAATGGTGCAAGCAGAGCTGAGAAAGTTCATCTACACCACAGAGGTCAGCAGTGAGAGGCTTGAAGCCATCCAGAGATGAGAAGGTCCCGGACAGTGTTTTGTATCAGAGCAGACAGAAAGGTCAAGTCAGGAGAAGCACTTGGAAGACAGACACACTAGGATCTAGGCTTAGAGAGGGTTAGGAGAACAAAAAGACAAGGACTGGTCAGAATCAAGAGCTTTGGCTCCTGATCAAGTCCTTTCCATTTTACTCCTGAATCATGTCTCAAACCACAAAGCCTTCCATTTTTTGGAACTACGCTTAAATTAGTCCTCTATTTTAGACAAAAAGTACAAATGAAATCCCAACACAGTTTTCTTCAGTAATAAACACCTCTCATTAGTGCTGAGGACTTCAATAATAACCACCTTCCTCACACCATGACAAGGCTTCCCCTCCCCCTTCAAGCACTTCGCTAGCAGTGAAATCTACCAGCTAGAGCTGCTGCTTCTGTCTGCAAATCTGAAAGAATCATAAAATCATAGATTGGTTTGGGTTGGAAGGGACCTAAAAGATCGAGTCCCAACCCCCCTGCCATAGGCAGGGACCCCTCCCACTCAGTGCCTTGTCCAGCCTGGCCTTGAACACCTCCAGAGAGGGGGCATCCACAACCTCTCTGGGCAACCTGTTCCAGTGCCTCACCACCCTCACTGTAAAGAATTTTTTTCTTATGTCAAGTCTAAATCTACCCCCTTCCAATATACATTCATTGTTTCTGGTTGAGGTTGTTCAGCCTAGAGAAGAGAAGGCTCAGGGGGGACCTCAGAGTAACTTATCAGTACTTGAGGGGGTCCTACAGAAAGGCAGGGGAAGGAATTTTTAATATGATATTGGATGGGAGGACTAGAAACAATGGATGTAAATTGGAAGGGGGTAGATTTAGACTTGACATAAGAAAGAAATTCTTTACAGTGAGGGTAGTGAAACACTGGAAGAGGTTGCCCAGAGAGGTTGTGGATGCCCCCTCTCTGGAGGTATTCAAGACCAGGCTGGACAAGGCACAGAGCAGCCTGATGTAGTGAGAGGTGTCCCTGCCTATGGCAGGGGGGTTGGAACTCTATGATCTTTAAGGTCCCTTCCAGCCCAAACTATTCTGTGATTTACCCTGTATCTTTCCAAAGTCCTCCCTTAAATCAACCTCCCCACTTCAGCCATAGAGAACATCAGCAGTAACAAGAAAAAAAGGGGGAAAAGTGATCATGAAAATAAAGTGAAACCTCTTCAACTGCAGGAGCCCCCAGACAGATGTGCTGTATTTGCAAATGGCCCCCATCAGTCTGAGAGCTCTCCAGCACAGACTGAGAGTAAATACACAGTGTTGATTCTTTGATCTAATTATCATTGTTTGTCTCAGCATCTGTAAAAACAGCCTTCTGCCTGCTAGCTAAATTTCTGGCTATGCACACCACTTGAATGAAAGGCTGGAGAACTCACTGAAGCTTTTTTCTGTTGTAAAATTTTCAAATGCTGTTGAAGTGCATCAACTTATGAACAAACCTTGCTATTCAACAGAATCACAGAATGTCAGTAATTGGAAGGGACCTCAAGAGAACATCTAGTCCAATACCCACCCCTCATCAGGAACACCCAGACCAGGTCACACAGGAAGGCATCCAGGGATCCACAACCTCTCTGGACAGCCTGTTCCAGTGTTCTGTCATCCTCACCATGAATTAATTTCTTCTCTTATTTCTGTGGAACCTCCTACATTCCAGCTGACACACAGATCCCTTAGACAGGCACATCCCTTAGAAAAAAACAATCCAAACCTGATCTAAATGTTTTGTTCCAATATTTCTCAAATGCTTCCAGCAAACTGCATACGTGTTGTTCAGCGCATGCTTAGAAATGTCTTTTAGTGTTACAATCATGTGTCATTGTCACTACATCTGCTCCAGTATATTTACATGACTCCTTGGAAACCTTAGCTCTGAATGAATAAATACTTCAAAATGCCTCATTTTGGCACAAATGTTTCCTGCTGTTTTAGCTGTCACAGGCAGATGAAGCTGTGATCCACATTCCAGCAGGTAGGGAGGAGAAACAGTGAGGTGATGCCCAGAATGAGTAGAAAGGCTCCAGGGAGCTCTGCAGTCTGGCAATTATGTACTGGAACAGGAGGGGGTTTGCTCTTCTGACTATCAGAACAAACATGCCAAAAACTGTTAGAGGTGGCCCAAATACTTGCCAAACTTGGGAAAAGAGCTAGACCTAAAACTGCTAAGTTTTAATCTACTGTCTTGAATATTTCTTTTTCTTTGTTTGCTAGCTGTTTCCTATTTAAAGGTGCAGATTCAGGACTAGAGAAATCAGGATGAGAAATGGCTCTGTAAAGTCACCATGAGCAGAATCAATGGGTCAAGTCATCTGCAATTACTATAATGGAGCATCAAACATGGGAGTTTATTTCCACTAAGGAACAGAAGCTTCAAAGCCCAGTGGTCCCCAAGGTCTTGTTTGAAGGGCTGGCCCCACCTCAAAACCAAGATCCCTGGGCAGCAGGAGAATCCCAGTGGCACAAATTGCAAGTGGCAGTAACTGATTAACAGGGAGGAGCAACAGGTTTATTTACAGAGGCGGGACCTGCAATGGGAGAGGTTCCAATAACTGATAACTTTGGCAAAGAAAAGTACTCATAGAGCTGTTTGCTGGGACTTGGAAAAAGGCCTTTTTCTTTAATACAGAATTTGAAGTTACTCATAACAGATTCAAAAAAAGGGAGAACTGTTCAGAAGTTATAAGAAAACTTGATTTCACTCAACTAAACAGGAAATACTAGAGAATTTAGGAGTTAACCAGGTAAATACAAAGCACTAAGGACTCTCTTTCCCACGTTTAAGCCTCTTCCCACTAAGCCAGGGCATAAGTCAGAGAAGAGTTCTGGTTTTTTTCCACATTATTTTCTCAGATAGAGGGACTTTTAAAAAACATTTTGTCAATAACATCACTGAGCATTCTCTCACTGGCACTTCATTCCAGGCTGAAACAATCTGAGCACAGCACAGTTACAAACACACAAGACAAAGCACCTGCTGCTTCAACCACTTCCCCCAACTGGTTATTAAAACTTCCAAAAGCTGCAAACACAAAGGTCTCAGGACACTGTCGTCCACTGGTGCAGCCAGTTTTATGCGTTTTAACACCCTGCTTTCCACTTCATTCCACCAACCAGCTGCTTTCATTTCATTTAGACGCAAGTCACATTTCCACAGACCAGAAAGCATCACCAACTCCTACAGATCACTAACATGGGAATTCAGCTTCTTCAAACTCACACACTGCAACAAATAGACAGCTTACAGTTTCCCAATAAATCTAATAACAAATCATAATAATGCCATTGATCAAGTCCCTTTCTTTTTTAGTACAAGTCACTAATGTCTAGACTAACTTCACTATTGATTTGTTAATTCTTACATGATTTTTCAAACAGATTGTAAATCTATTAAGTGGTCATAAAATAAAAAAGCTCAGGGGTCTGAGGAGACATTAATGCTCCTGCCACACTTCATGCATGCTTGCAATGTATCAGGGGTGGGGGAAAGAAATTCAGGGAAGAGCATCAGTTGAAACCACTTTCCAGTGGTAGATCAGAGAGTGAAGAGGCAGCAGCAGAGAAGCTTATGTTTGGGGGGGAGAGGCGGGGAGTAATCTAGGCTCCTTAAAAATCATAGCATGACAAGCCTCTTGGGGTGGTAATTGGAGGCTGAGAAGAAGAGTGGAAAAATTCCCCCTGTTCATGCAGAAGACAAATTCTGTAACACTTACCTACTGCTATTTAATTCAGAACAGCTGGGGTTTGGAGAAAGCTGTCAAAATGACCCAACAAAGACAGTCAAAAGCTTGACACTTTATGCATTGTCTCCTCACTCCCCATCATGAGGTATTCGTGAAAATGGCAAATAACTCATTGGTGTCAAAAACCCCAAAGCACTTTGCAGGCCACACACTATCTGGTGGAGAGCTGACAAATGTCTGCACCTTTGCTACCACACATTAACATTTCCACAGTACTGGGCATTTGAAAAGTGATGGTGATCTAAAGTTAATTACAGTGTTTGCGTCAAAAACCAAAGAGCAGAAGAGCAACTTTTAATTTGTGTGCTCCCTTCACTAAACTCAGCTGTTTTTCTGCAAGTGAGACTCCAAGGGAGTAGTGTTTGCTCTTAGCTTGAATGATGGGGTGTTCTGTTCTATCCACAGGCAAAAAGTAACTCTCAACAAAAAAAAAGAAGAAAAAAGAAAGAGAATGTCATATTCATTATTTCCAATAGCAGCAACTGCAACCCTCCATCTACAAATTCTGGCTGAGGTTCTGTCCCAAGACCATAAACTCAGTAAGAGCCACTGCTTCATTTTTCTGCTGCACCTTCTCAAACTATGCTGATTAACATTTTTGTACTGTAATGAAATGACACTGGCTTGCACAGCTTTTTACACAGCAGCAAATACCATATTTGTGAAGTACAAGTGAGCAGAAAGACATCTAACTTGCTTGACTTCAGTAGGTACAAGTGGCTCATTCTTCAGGACATGCCTGTTTCCTCTGTTTGATCGTTCATTGCCTGAACTGCCTTGTTCTGGATGGTTGAATACAATTCCTTCCCTTTCTGCATATCAAAGAGTTGACATGAAAGGATTGCAGGCATGCACAGAGGCTGCTGTCCAAGGCTTGTAGGATGCTCCTTTGCACATGCACACAGCTTATCGACTTACTTCAGTGCTTCCATCACAACTGAACAGAAATAATTTCTACATTCCATTTATTTTTCCCTGCTTCCCACCTTCTGCACCACTCTCCCATTCACCCAATACCTGAAGGAACTCAAGAGGAATAATGGCCCCCATTCTTTCAAGAAAAATTAATGGATTAGAGCAAATTCACTCACAGCTGTGATGGATTAGCACCCTTAAAAGAAAGAAAAAAGAAACAAAACCAGAACCACTAAAAGCCTAGAACAAGCAGCTACTCAGGTGGGAAGGTGAGAAGATGCTGCTACTACTGCTCTGTGAGAAGGATTACTGAGCAAGGAATGTTTGCTTCCCTGCCCCTGTCTTTCTGGTCCTTAAGTCTGACCCACCCCACACAGCAAGATAAGCCTCGCTAAATACCAACAAGATTTCAGCCCACTATTACCTGGAAGCTGCTGCTTTGTGCTCCTCGAAGCACATGCAACATTGATCATTATCTACATTTCAAGACTTCCCCCAGGAGCAGACAAATTCTCCAGAGAAAAAGATTCTATTTTCATGTTAAGGAAGTAAACAATGAAATCAAGACAAATACAAAATTTGTATTATTTCTAGACAGCAAAGTCTTCCAAAGTGTCAGCAGTTCTGTTTTTGTGGGATGTTTTTAAGAAAAAAATTGAGCAAGAAAGCCTTAATGTGTTCCTTCCTGGTGAAAACATGCAAAATGGCACCAGAACTATGCTTGTGATTAGTGTTCCTCCATCCAGAAGATGACCAGATTGAAGCCTGAAAACTAGGTCTTCATAAAGTAGCCTTTTCCAAACCTGCCATTTCCCATCACTTCAAATTATAGCAGTTCTGCCAAAGAAAATGCTGTTCAGTTTTTCTAGTAGGAAGAGCTGCAAATATTTAAGAGAAACTTTTCTTAAATTAAAACTGTTTAAGTTTCTTGGTATTTGTCTGGAAACTGAAGGTAACATGAAGAGCAAACAGGCAAGGACTAAGAGTGATAGTTCTTACTAGGAGAGTATTTTCTCTAATTTATTTCCTGACTCTTGCTGCAAATTACATAAGGACTGAATCTTTGAAGGCCCACTTGCTCAAGACCAAGCTAACTTACTTATTTTTTGTGTGTATGATTTTAAACACTGACATTTCTTCTAAATTTCAGCTTCGAAGCTAAGGCGACTACTCAGCTGCTGAATAATCCATGGGCTTAAGTGTCCCTAAATATCCAGTAAAAAGATGGATTACCCATTAGGATAAAGTAATATACACAAACCCCTAAACACATATGTACACTCTAATACACATCTTAAATAATCTCTCTGCATGAATTCAAATTATGACATGCATGCTGAAAAGTTTCAAAAGACATCTTTACAAAGCAGTCATTACCACCACGTAAATAATACATTCTTTAAAATAAATTCTCTGAACTCCCATGAAAGGTTCTTTTCTGGTCAACGCAAAAAGACTAAAAGAAATAAACACATGTATAAAACACAATGGTATTATGGGCTCAGAGGAGAGGGGATTTAGATCCTGACACATTCTATTTGCCTTTACTTTCGCCTAGAAATCTTGCAAAAAACAAAGTTCTCAATGGATTAATAAAGTAATGATTTATAGCCTTTGTGAATTGTGATCTCTTGCCAATTTTCCAGTGAAAATGTGATGATTACTCATATACAACCACTGCTGTACAGCACAAACTTGCTTTTCTTGATCAGCTTCCACAGACCCTTGATAATTATCCACAGATTCTACACCAAAAAGGCTAAAATCTTCTTACAGACATAGAGACAGTGCCACATGGAAGAAAGAGAATCTGCATTGGTGCCAGGAAAAACAGAAACCATTGTTTTGTAGGACAGAAGCTTTGATCAAGAAGGCATGGGATTGTTGAGAGACCAGTTTTAGGAGGATCAAACAGCTACAAGAAACAGGAAAATCTAAACATGAATGATCAGGTTTTACAACTATTTTAAACTCCAATTTTCAATATGGTCTGCTTGGCACACAACTTTTTGGTAAGTCTAAATTTGGTTCAACACCATAGAATTTACCAGTACATTTTATGTTACTGAGCAACAAAGTGCGCTCTATATATATATATATATATATAAACACCAGGTGTATAATGCAATACACTCACACAAATTCAGACGTGGATCCATCCAACAGACATTGCACTACTAAATTCACCAAGATACTTAAAGCCAAAAAAATAATCCATAACACTATAGCAAGGCCAAAAGGATTCAGGCACCAAATTTCCTCCTCAGGAAATAAGCCTCATCTGTAGGTACTACTCAGAAAACCCCAGATTAAATTATTTCTTATGACATATCATTGCTGAAAAGCATACACACTGTTTTTGAAGGCAAACCTTCATATGATAATTCCTACACACATATTGAACACGATGAAATGCCATCAAGTAGATTACTATGACAAAATCATAGCTCTGCACTGAATACATGCAGGAAAGAGAAAACCCAGTTCTTTCACTCCACAGCAAGTGGCTGAAATAATTTGGATGACAAGGGGTGGCAGATGCAGGAGCAGAGTTACAGATAAAACAGCTCTGCTGACAGTGAAGTGGGCTCCATTTTGCTGGTTTGTGTCTCAACATGTACCAGCTCCTTCTCTATTGACCTGGTCCTTTCCCACACAATCCAGTCCCCTCCCCTCTTCTTCCAAATAGGCAGGAAAGAAAAATCAGGTTTCTCTCTTTCAAGGACAGGAAAGTGGTGCCCTGAGGAAAACACACAGACATAGCTGTTTCATCAGGATCCTGGATCCTGCCCAGCTCAATGCTCCTATCAGAGGAACTTCCTCAGGGTTCAAAACTTCAGGACTGGCCCCAGGATCCCAACACAACCCCAGCCAGAAGTGGCAAGTGCCTTTCCAAGTCAAGATGTCACTTGCCTGGACATGTGCTTGTGCCAGCTGTTCCTGCTGAAAGCTTAAGCCTGCAACTGTTTTGCTCCACCTTCCTGGCTGCATTCAAGTTAGTTTTTGATTCTCTTTCCAAAAGTGGTTTCAAGGAGAATAAAACCAATAAAAGCAGACAAGAGCTGGTGCAGCTTCCTCCAATTTAAGTCAAAGAGCAAAGGCACAAGCCATTTATTCTAAGCAATTCCTATTACAACCTGCACAGTAAAATTTTCAAGACACAGGCCAAGTCTTGCTCATGCAGCCTATGCCCTACACCCTCTGCTTGCTGTCAACACCCACATGTCCCACTCCTACTTTTGATCTCCCAAGACTTGCTCCCATTTCCCACATTTATGGTGGAACTAGAGGAGCTGCTCATCCCAGGGTGAGCAGCTATTGCCAAGTACTTGCAAATAGGGTCCAGCTGGGTGGGAGACGAGACAGCACAGCCCAGTCCAGTAATTAAGGCCCTATTTCATGGCTTATTAAGGATGCCATGCACTATGCAGTGGCAAGACTGATATTAATAACCACATATTAATATAGAGTTTGGCAAATTATTTTTTATAAGTTGACCTAGCTTTATTCTTCAGCCAGGGGAAGTCTTGGGTTTTCAAAAGGCAGTCTTGAAAAGAAAAAAAAAAAACAACAAAAAACACCCCAGAGACCCAGTGAATTTGGAGCATGGCAATAGTAAAAATTCATGCACAGCATCTGCTCAGTGAATTATTTTCTATATGACATTTCCCAGGGGCCCTCCTTGAAGATTCCCATTCAGTTGGCTGCTATTTGGGTTGCTGGTTGTCCCTGTCGTGCTCTGCCATGCAGCCATCTGGACTTCTGCAACCAGCCCCTCAACACAGGGGGCACATATTTACATTCCTAAGCAAATCCTTTAAAGAACTTATTCACTCACACAGCACCTCTGAGAGGCACACAAGAAAGCAGCATTAAAAGTTCTTCAAACTGGAATGCAGGCTTAGCAAAGGTGAGCTTCACACTTCACTCTTGAAACAACCCTCAGCAATCCCTGCAAGGCCAGTCCCATTATTTTATGACATCTTGCTTCAAACTGATTAAGGCTGAGGAAACTCAGAGCTTCATCCAGGGCTCATTCCTGAGGTCAACAGTCAGCTTGTAAAGAGTATTTTTCTGGGCTTTAGTTTAGAACCATTTGCTTGGGGAGGGGAGATTCAGCAATATTTTTTCCATTTCAAATGAACCTAGGTATATTTATTTTTAAAACAATATTAATCATTCATATACTAAATAGCAACGTAAGTGCATCTAATACTGCGACACCTCAAAACACTAAATTTGATTCTTTTTTTGGTGAAGTGACATTCTCCAGGAAATGCCCATTTTCATCAGGTTCTGTTTTCTCTGTTTTCTTACCCAAGTGTAGTAATAAACTTATGTAATTTAATCTCTAAAAAAGAAAAAGACAAAGTTAGTAAATGAACTGGGAAAAAAATCATTAAAGAGATTTCTAAATCCCTGTTTAATGAAGCATAATAGATGGGGTTGTTTATCTTGTTTTTCTAAGGAGCTTTTTTTTTTGAGAGAGAGTTGTGGTCTTTTTTACAATTTTTCTATTGTTTCTATAACTTTTAATACAGCAAAGCTTTGCACAGGAAATTCTCCTGCAGCATTCAAATGACTACTTAACCTGACATGCACTTGCCTCACTTCCTCTTACTGCTTGCCTTCAGTACAAGAACATCCAGCAGCCTCCCAGGAGGTGGGCGAGGACAGCAAGGTCACCCTCCTGAGCCCTCCTTCAGAGAGCAGCTGCTGCTTCTTAAAAAGAAAGTCTTAAAAATGGTTTGTTCCTTCCCTCTACCTGCGTGCAATCCTTCAATTAATGCCTTTGCAGGTAGGTCAGAAGAACAGAATTATATTAAGGCATCAAGCCTAACAGAGCACCAATGCAAGAGGGAAGAACCATCTCAGAGCTAAAAGACCTTACATTGGTTTGGTCACCAGTATTTATTCTGATATGATGGGACAGGGACTTTGCCCACCATCACACATCTTCCTACAAGCATATTGTTAGAAATTTTTTTAGAAAATAATTCACATATTGCATATTCTTTCTGTATGAAAGTCAAGACAGCTTCTGCAGCCAGAACTAGCGAGTTGATAAAACTAATAAATCTTTAAATAGACTGGAATTTCCAGCCTACAAGAGAAAAATTCTGATATTCACATTTTCCACACAGACTGGAATTTGCTGTCTTTCCAACAGTTTAGACTTCTTGTCAGTGCTGGAAAAAGTGTCCTTCTGCCTTTCAGTACTAACTCACTGTGCTTTTTTACCACATTTCATAGAATCATAGAATAGTTTGGGTTAGAAGGGACCTTAAAAATCATCGAGTTCCAACCCCCCTGCCATAGGCAGGAACACCTCCCACTACATCAGGCTGCTCAGTGCCTTGTCCAGCCTAGTCTCGAACACCTCCAGAGAGGGGGCATCCACAGCCTCTCGGGGCAACCTGTTCCAGTGTTTCACCACCCTCTCTGTATTTCACCACCCTCTCTGTCTTTCTTATGTCAAGTCTAAACCTACCCCCCTCCAATTTACATCCATTGTTTCTAGTTCTCCTATCCGATATTGTGTTAAAAATTCCTTCCCCTGCCTTTCTGTACAACCCCCTCAGGTACTGATAAGTTACTCTGAGGTCCCCTCTGAGCCTTCTCTTCTCCAGGCTGAACAACCCCAACTCCTTCAGCCTGTCCTCATAGGGCAGTTGCTCCAGCCCTTTGACCATCTTCGTGGCCCTCCTCTGGACCCGCTCCAACAGCTCAATGTCATTCTTGTGTTTAAGGCTCCAGAACTGGACACAGTAACTCCAGGTGGGGTCTCACCAGTGCCGAGTAGAGGGGTAAAATCACCACTCTGGACCTGCTGGTCACACTCCTCCTGATGCAACCCAGGATTTGGTTGTCCTTCTTGGCTGCGAATGAATGCTTCCTTCTTTAGAGATAGTGCTGAGAAATTCTTGATTCAAAGTTTGTCTGGTGCTGCCTCTTTTTGCTCTTAAAGTAAAATGTTGCATTTATAAGAAAAGCAAGCTGAGGATTTACTAGAAAACAATTCCTTTTGTTTTACTGCTCCATTAATTTAATTCACGCTCAAATACATTGCTCTATCAACTTGGTGTGATGGCACAGAGATGCATCAGGAGGAAGAAATAAGACTGTACTTCAAAATGAGGTATAGGGCAGAGCAGGAGACACCACAGCCACTGAAGACAATCAGTCATATTAATACAATGCAGTTTTGAGAGGTAGCAGTTACAGGATAATAGATACACCAAGTATTCACGAGTCTACTGCAACCATACAGTTATCCCTGTGACTTAACATTCCTTCCTGCAGATATACATGACTGATGTCATTATTTAAGATGAAAAAAAAAATTAATCAATCCTTAGTGGCACATTTTGAATTTACTATGTCTCTTAAAAGTCTGACAAAACAAAGCCCAGTTTCTTTCTCTGAGGTGTTATTTTTGATCACTTGACTGTGCTTTGGTCAAAAAACCAATAAATACTCTTGAGGATTTGTAACAGTAACATCTCATCAAGACTTAAACACTAGCTTAAAAAATTCCAGAATGAAACAGATGCTCTTGCTAACAGCAATAGCACAGCATACTTGGGGTTAACACACTGCCTTTGAGTTTTTTCTCATGTGATACAAAAGACAACTTGTTTTGGTTTTGGGGTTTTTTTTAATACAGCATCCTTGACAGCAGGAATCAGATGGAAAAGAAGAAAAAGCACAACACCTAACTACATGAAATGAATGATGATGGAGACCCTGCAAAAGGTCTTTCCTAATGACAAGATATTACTGCACAGGTTAATGAAAACCAAATACCAATTTAACATGCTAACCTTTGAGTAAATTGAGTTCAACTAATCAAGAGCCCTCCAAAAGGGTATTCTGAACTAAGATAAAAGACTGGAAAAATCATTTACATAAAATAGCTGGTAATGGTGCATTTAATGGCACTGCTGATAGGGAATTATACTCCAGAAATGAACATATCATGTATGACCTATTCCCTAAAGCATTTAATAGAACATCTCTGAAGAGCCAAATTCTACCCACTGGTAGTGAAGCACCATTCCTGTTAACAAGCAAGGCAGGAACATATTTTCTCAGGACATCCCTCCCACAGAATTTTGAACAGCAATAACATCTACCATCCAACCTCAGACTGGACAACTTCACTGCATAAAAAGCTCTCTGCATCAATTTTGATAGCTAAAGGACAGGCATCAGGTCATGTGTTTTCCCCTCTGAATTCCTCCAGCAGAGATGAATATTTATTTCCGTTGACCTGCTAGTTCTTCGTGGACTCAGTAGGGGGATTCAGCACCAACCTCTGCCTCTAGTCTACTAGATAAATAAATCCTCACACACTCCTTTTTTAAAGGCTACTGTAGGAAACATGCTTCAAAAAAAAAATCCCGAGTTTGTGCAGATACCCACACAGTTGTGTACAGACCTCCCCTCACCTTGTCCCAAGCACTGACAGAAGCTGTATTTTTGTTGCCTATTTTGCATGGCTCAAGTACAAGAACACAAATCTCCTCCATCCCTCTTGAAAACTGAAGGCAGTCAAGAGAAGTCTTGGATATTTACCCAGACAACTACATGAAAGGCGGTATTAACCTATGTAGCAAGAAGTCACTCGTAAAGATGAAACAACCAACTTGGCTTTCCAGCCTCATCATGCATACAATGGCAATAAGGTTCTTTCCCTGTTGTTTTCCTGCCTCTCCCACCAAATCCCATACTCTCCCCCAAAACAGCAGCCCCCAGCTCCATAGAATCATAAAATAGTTTGGGTTGGAAGGGACCTTAAAGATCATCGAGTTCCAACCTCCCTGCCATAGGCAGGGACACCTCCCACTACATCAGGCTGCTCAGTGCCTTGTCCAGCCTGGTCTTCAACACCTCCAGAGAGGGGGCAGCCACAACCTCTCTGGGCAACCTCTTCCAGTGTTTCACCACCCTCACTGTAAAGAATTTCTTTCTTATGTCAAGTCTAAATCTACCCCCTTCCAATTTACATCCATTGTTTCTAGTCCTCCCATCTGATATCATATTAAGAAGTCCTTCCCCTGTCTTTCTGTAGGACCCCCTCAGGTCCCCCCCTGAGCCTTCTCTTCTCCAGGCTGAACAACCCCAACTCCTTCAGCCTGTCTTCATAGGGCAGTTGATTTATTACTTACCACTAGCACTGTGGCAACTACAGCCTACTTATCCTTGTCTGTCAAACAAAGCAGCATCAAATTACATGGTTGGGAACATGTCCAGGATCTCACAACAAATCCAGGTTTTAATAGATGCAAGATGTTAGCATCACAATACAATCAGAGCACATAATCTTCAGGAAATACATTTTAGAAGAATATTAAGCTCTGCGATATAATCTTTGACAACATTAGGTAGCACAGCCTTTACAACAGCCTTTCTTAAGAGGCATTTCTCTCCTGAAGATTTCTAATATAGCAGGGAAAAGCTGGCAACCAACAAACACTTGCTTTGGCAAAGCATATAAGGCTGCTCGTTTGTGCATTTGCTCATATTTTCAGACTCCCTAAAAATGACCTAACACACCAGGCACCTTTGGCTTTACTCTTACATCAGTGCTCTCTTCAAGCGTTCTCACCCATGCCAAGTAGCTGCTCAGTGGAAATGTTATTGCCTCCTAAAAGAAAATTCAAACACCACAATTACTGGAAATAATCTGTAAAAACATAAGGGAGGTAACTGCAGTTAAACACATTTAGTAAGACAATAGGAGACCTTTGGGTAAAGGAAAGCATCAATGAATAGGCCCCTTAAACCTACAGCAAAAGCGCTGCTGATGCTCCTTCCACGAGGCATGGTGCCCCTGCACTCAGTGACACTCCTGGCTATGGCTGTGCTCTTTACATTTTTAGCTTTAAATGAATTGGAAGGGTTTTTTTTCACATATCACCTGATGACTAGCACTTTAAAGAAGTACTAGTACTGAACTAATGATAACAGCTACATGCTTGATCACGCACATTCTTGACTTCAAGAAAGATACCCAGAAAGCAGTCATCAAAAAAAAAGATGCCAGTCACTCAAATCTACCTGCATTTCAATATATCACGCTGTAATTTTGAGTCAGACACCCTCCTCCTTTTCAGTTCAGCTAAAGTTTAAGTAGTGTGATCTGTGCTGGCTGCACTGAAAGCACTAACCAAAGATTTTTGGAAACAGGCTGCCCTTTAATCCTTTCATTTTTCTCTTCAGTACTCATTCCTGTTTCGCTGTCTGAACAATAAAAAACACATTATGAACCTAAGGTTTTCCAGCACTGGAAACCCTTGCTTTCATTTGAAACAAATATCCCACAGAAACGTGCCTGCAGTTAATATAAGGCCCCAGAGCCTTTTGTGAAACTGTACCTTGCAGTTCAGGGATTCCACAATTAGAACATAATTTGTCAGCCATATAATGTGTCAAATTAAGGAGAATGATTATTTGTTAAACTACAGATAAAGAGAAGGATGAATAAATCTGGAGCCCCTGATAAAACCAATTAAATTCAAGTCCTTCCATCCCTGTAGCATTCTTCTAACACTCTGGAGACCATCTTAGTATCCAGCACCAGTTTACATGCACAATTGTTGTGGATAAAACTTTTACACTATCTACATAGTATAACTCCCAGTAGTAAATAATTCAGTAAGAGAGACGGCTGCAAAGGGGGACAGCCAGTGTTGACAACACTGTCAGCATCTTTGCTGCTACAACAAATAACAGGAAAACTATGGAGAAGACAAAATAAATTCGAGGTTAAGCTTGGAGCTGTTAAGGGATTTCACTTACAACTTGAATTTCAAAAAAAACCCTACCTACCAGTACACATTAGGGTTGAAAGCTGGGCAACCTTGGTGCCCTGCCTAACACTGGCACCTCCAGCAGCTTGTCCTAAAAGCAGCTGCCTGTCCTCAAAGTTACAACAGGCCTCAGCAGAGCGATGACAAACAGGAAAGCTCAGCAGAAACAATCAGGAATGATAAGAACAAAAGCTTTAAAAGCAGTCTCAGAGGAAGCACTTACTTCAAATTGAAAGCCACACACAGTATCTCCGGCTAGTGAGATTAAATCACCACCCACAAGTCATTCTGCTCTTCCAATTCATGGATTTTATCCCATTAAAAAAGCCTTCCCCTGTGCACATCTAGAATGAGAGTTTTTATTTAACTATCTTTCAAATGTACCCTGGTTATAGTTTCCTACTCCCCAAAGCTCACAAAATCAGAAACTGCCTGGTTTGCTACTTGATCACACAATGCTTTACTTCACCCCAGAGCCCCCAGGAATTCTCAGGATCTGAGCTGAGTTCAGTCACTTGCTTTTCTCTGCCCCTTCATTACACACCACCACAGTGCCAGCCCATACAACCTCAGCAACACACACTTGCACATATTGAACAGTCACCTGTATGAAGACCATTATCAACCTGTAAGGCAAAGATAAAAATCAAGAAAGAAATTAGGTGAACTACACCAAGAGCATAGCTCGTGATAAATTAGGGATCCACCACCTTAATTAGTGCCAATAATTACATTACCTTTCAAATAAATTAAGGCACTAATGTCACAAAAATGAGTGGCATTGATGTCATCTTTTCCTGCACAATAACAAAATATTGACTTCTTTAAACAAAAGAAATCACACTGCCAGATTGAGTCAGGAGATGAATTATAGCCATTTTAGAGGCCCAGAATGTAACACTGGCCATGTGTTATGGCAAATTTAAATGAAGATAAATCCAGTCAGTGTAACATTTCAACTGATGTAGGAGACCGAGAACTGATGGAAAAGAGCTACGGCCTCAGCACCTGACCAAGATGCCTAATGGCAACACTTTATGCAGCTTACAAAAGTGCTGAACATAGAAATGTTATGTAAAATACTATATCTATAAAGCTATACTATTACCACTACTCTTAAAAGATTCTGATTCACCTTTTCAGCTATCACACCAACACTTCAGTTCAAAAACACTTACAGCAAACTCCCCTCAAATGCAATTTTGCTTTACCAACAGTGATACAGAGTTTCAGAAATGTATTCAAAGAAAATAAATAAGAAGTAACTTGTACCACAAAGGTGTAAACAAGCCAGATGAAAACAAAACCAAAAGAACCCCATCCTTAAATAACTGCAACAGTTGGGTAACACTCAGCTTCCCCATGCCAGGGCAGGCTGAGTCACAGAGACCTGAGGCCACAGGACAATCCCCTGCCCAAGGGGCTCATGGATGGGAGTGGTTTTGCCATTCCTTACAGGCTCCACACACTGCTGGAGTCACAGACAGAGCTCCAGACTTGCACAGAAAAGGATGTTAAACCTTTATTGCTGTGGGAGATTAAAAGCACTTTATAATAATATGAAATTTAATAGTGTTCTAATCACATGCTAAGGAGGCATTGCCCTGCTGCTGTGGTGACCGTTGTCATCTTCCCACACTGGAGACCACCAGCAGACCCGGAACCATTAAAGCTTTTGCATCAAAAACACAGGTTCTGTTTTCAAAAAAGAATCACAACTCCAACACTTGTGAGTAGCATGGGATGTGTTATAAAATGCTGAATAGCTTTCCAGTTACTTCCCAAGGACCTTGGAAAAAAAATCACAAATCCAAGGCCATAAAAATGCACTTATCATTCTAGTTAGAACATCATCAAAATACCATTTGCCTTTTTATAAGCCCAATTAGCCTCCAGATCCCCCTAACGACTCTCGCTTTTTCTGGTTGGTATCAGGAATCATTATATTGAAACTTGATGCATTTCAGAAAGAAAGCAGAAAGGGTGAACTTTTGTACTTATTAATACTGAATAAAGACATCAGCAGCTCTCCAGGATTATCTGTTATCTTTATGCACAAAGGACATCTTCAGTAAGAAAGAACTGGATATACCAGCAACTGAATTGCTGCTGAAACTCATACAACATTCAGATATTTTACTTCATGTGAGAAAAGCAGCACAAGAAGCCAAAACACTGAAATGTCTCTTACACAACTTATGCCATAATATAGTATCAAATTAAACAGCACACCAGCCAAGCATGATTTATTGCAGCTAATTGCTAATTAGGGTTATTTTTGAAGCACTGCTGTTTGCATTGCACCAGATTTGCACTTTGAGAGAAAACAGGATTTACAGGGTCAGAATAAAGTTTAAACATTTGTACACAGACTGCTTCACTCCCCCCAGTACTGCTAAAAGGTCTCAGCCATCTGAAGGCAACAGTATTTACACATGTGGTGTTATTAAAATCGGGTGCTTCCAACTTTGTAGAAAGCAGTTATTAACATGCAAAAAATTCAAAGTAGAATTGCAATGGTTACCCAGACAACTTTCTAATTAAATAATGGCAGTAATATCACTATGCTTTCATGTACTACATTAAAAATTGAACAGCACCTCACTAATAATGCATTGGTCATTTGCATAATTTAAAGCTCCTGGCTGCCAGTACCAGCTATGGAGCATCACATCGTTAACCACCAGCAGGCACATCTCCTCCTATGGCCAGCAATTACAATTACTGAGGAACACATCAGTAATTCATGGGGACTCCTGTTCCAAGCTCCTGCCTATTAAGATTCATTTAAGCATCGTTAGTACCAGGATTATCCTCAAGATCAAAACTTGGCTATTTGTTTCAGAAATCAAACCCTCGCTATAGATTATATTACCCCAAATTTTAGCAGCAGTCTTCTCATTCTCCTGGCAGATTTCTGTCTGGTGCTTCAGCCACCATGGCACGTCTGCTACCAACACACTATCAAAGTAACAAGAGCCCAAGCAACCAGTGCTGGATTCTCTGGTGCCTCTGCAGTGTCTCTGCCAATACCTAACACAGCTGTATTCATTTCTACTGCAGGCAAGCTATGCTGACACAAGTTATAAAGAAGGGAAGAGGCCTAATCCACCTTCTAAAATTCAACTACAGCTGCCAGTAACTATATAAAAGTAGATTGTCAGGGTGCTGTGAAATATAAACCCTTCAAAAATGAAGCTTCAGTATGGTTAGACAGCTACAGGACACTGACATGCAGGCTGTGCAGAATTAACTGACTACACCAAGAAAGTATGAAGGCTGAGTGACCTCTATTCATGATGTGCCCAGACTTACCAAATTTTTATCTTACTACCTCACTTCAGATTTATTTTTATTATTTGCTATAACTCTTCCTAAATATTTTCTAATCACTAGCTCTATCAGCAGTATGAGAGCCATATGAAAGATAGCACAGTTATTTTTAATTTCCAGAGACCGACTGCATTTCCAAATATACTGCTAGCATAATCCAGTCAGGCTATAGTTTCATAAATCTGCAATGTTTTCTTGGCATATTATCCCAGAGATGAAGACAGTTAGTACAAAACCTCAGGGGAATGGGGGAGTCACAGCTTTGACTTCATGAACTGCAGCAGAGAGTCATATTCTATCATTAAAAGGAAAAAAAAAAAAAAGTTCTTTCTATGCCTGCCTGAAGAGATGGTTCAGAGAGCTTGCTTTCGGTAGGACTGATGAACTCAAGTCTTCCCCATGTCACTAGAAATAATCTGCAATTTGGAAGTGTGAACAATGGAGGTCCCAAAGCAGAATGCTATAGAAACATGACAAGGACATGTATAGTATAGCATTGGCTCTTTCCTTACTGTGGGTGCATAGTTCCCAACTGTGTCTTAATGGAAAGTTTATTTACATCAGTAGAAGGCTGCTCAGCAGCTAGCTGTTCCTTCCTGTCCTCTGCTTTGTTTTTAAAGGAAAGCCACACTTTGCCCTATTCTCCCCCACCAGACTTGTGCAGAAGCACCACAGCACACAGCAAGGGTCAGAAGTCTCCAGCACTAGTTGACAGAAAGGGGCTGGACGCCACAAGAGCTGGAATTTTTTCTGTGTGCTACACCACATGTAATACAGTTGCAATTGCTACATTGAATAATCCTCCCCAGTTAACACACAAGCTAAGAAAAAGCCTGGAATACAGTAAATTTGGCCTCCACGCTATTCATGGGGTTCATCTGCATCAGTATCTTCAGTTATGTCAAATGCTGATCAGGAGCTCAAGGCAGAGATCCACAAGTCCTTAAATGGGCTAAGTCCAGTGCTGTGTACTCACCATAACTGCACTGCCCTGCAATGGCTTTGGACATGGCAGGAGCCACAGTCCAGCTCTCCCTCTGAAACTCAGGGTACAGGTCCACAGCCCTCTCACTATTCAAAGAAGGCAGACTCAGTGACATCTGACCAGAGGATCTTTCTGGAGCAGTCTTTGAGGAAGTACTGGGAGGTGGGATGGGTTGAGAACTATGTTATAGGAGAAAAAATTCAGCTCTGTTTGGAACTTGAGAGCCCTCAGAAACTCATTCTCATTTGCTTACTCCACCCTGCTCTCTTGCATGGTTTTATCACTGCAAACACTGTCCTTGACAGCAGCTGCTGTTCATACAGCATCCAGCAGCATGGACCTTTTCCTTAAGTCTTGTGGGCATTGCTACAGCATAAATGTTCAGAGTCAAAGCAATTACTTCTGCTGCACTAATGAGACAAGCATGCTGTTTCAGTATTATATATATTATACACACATCTCATTTAACAACTATCTTGGCTCTGATGTAAACCCGGCCCTACTTAATTTCTGTTTGCACACATTTAGATTGAATTAAAATTAATAGAAATGAAAAATAAATAAAAAGTGCCTGCTGCTCTCTGTGAATGCTCAAGAAAGCCAAGAGCAGAAACACTAATTCACCCCCCCCTTAATCCAAGCACACTTTGCTGATTGCCCATCACTAAACAGCCTTGTCAGACATCATGGATCAACTTGGTGCATGGGGGGGGAGGGGGGAAGGCAACGTGAGGGGCACAGAGAACAGAGAAATTTTCTACAGTCATCAGGCAGTCTTCCCCTCTCTGTACAAAGTGGGGACTAATGCAAGTAAATCCCCAATTCATCCAGAAGTGAATGGACCTTTTGTTGCACTCTATTACAGTTATAAAGATTCAAGCCACGCTTCCCTTACCACCATGATCCCCCTCCACCAAAATGAAAGGTAGAGCTTAAAAACACAAAAACAGATCAGGATTCAGAGCACGCCAGAACAGCCTGGCTATACTAAGAAAAAGAAGAAAAAAGAAAAAAAAACAACAAAAACACTGGCTCCTTTTTCAGGGCCTTACGACACCACTTTTGAGAATTTTGCTCAGGCAGCTGACATCCAGTTTTCATCTTCTCCTGCAGATGTGCAGCAAAGCTGCACAATAGGCACCTGCAGCCCTGGCTTCTGTCCAGGTCCCACTGTGTGACAGTAACAAAAGGCGAAGCTGGAAGCCCTCAGCTACAGCACAGCTCTAAATGATTTAGTGACCACAGCATCCAGACCTTGGCAGCAGCTGCTGCTTTAAAGGGACATTACCCAAGGAGTCAGTACACCACAGAGACAGGCAGTTTTTCACACTAACTTTGAAAAGTTCTGCTCAAAATTGAAAGGGACCTGCCTCATTTCTTTAAAAAAACTCAAGCAGGGAGATGCTTGACATCCAGACAGATCTCTGTAAATAGTAGGGCTAAATAGGGCTCATTAGAGCCTTCTCTCAGCCTGGAGAAGAGAAGGCTCAGGGGGGACCTTATAGTAACTTATCAGTATCTGAGGGGGTCCTACAAAAAGGTAGGGGAAGGACTTTTTAATAAGATATTGGATGGGAGGACCAGAAACAACAGATGTAAATTTGAAGGGGGTAGATTTAGACTTGACATAAGAAAGAAGCTCTTTACAGTGAGGGTGGTGAAGCACTGGAACAGGTTGCCCAGAGAGGTTGTGGATGCCCCCTCTCTGGAGGTGTTCAAGACCAGGCTGGACAAGGCACTGAGGAGCCTGATGTAGTGGGAGGTGTCCCTGCCTATGGCAGGGGGGTTGGAACTCTATGATCTTTAACGTCCCTGCCAATCCAAACTATTCTGTGATTCTATGATGGGAGGGAAAAGGACAGGGAGGGACTGTCGGTGAAGCTGTTTGTGCAATGCTGCAAAGCCTAAAACATCATCTATTACAGTATTCTGCACATAGGAATTTCAAAGCCCTTTGCAAACACCAGTGATGGCAAACTTCCATCTCCATGGGCACGTACACTTTAGAGTCAGGAAAATGACACTCTGCTATTTCACCAGCCATCAGTGACCAGGTCAACTTAAACCCAGGATCACATTACATGGGCATCTCTTATCCTATGTAGAGAAAATTACCAATTCCCAAAATAACACTGTGCCATGTTACAAATTTCAATTTCCATTTTCTTTGGTGTACCACTGTATACCACTATAATGCTATGAAAGGGCTTTTCCAGAAATGTTGACAATGAATGCTGTCTCTAGCTTATGAAGAGTAGATACTGATGAGCACCAGCATGCTCAACATGGGACATCAATGCATATCATACTTCAACACACCCTACTTCTGGAGAAGTATGCTGTCAGTCCCCCTGCTGAACCCCATAGCAGTTTGTTGAGCACCTACTTGAGAAAGTCGTAGGCAAGAAGAGCTGGACTGGATTTTCATGCAGTACAAGATCAAAACAAATCCACAAATCCCTTCAAACACCAGGAGATATTTCATTTCCTCTTCAAGTGGC
The DNA here is from genome assembly GCA_013400935.1 of Turnix velox. NCBI lineage: Eukaryota > Metazoa > Chordata > Aves > Charadriiformes > Turnicidae > Turnix > Turnix velox. The sequence goes on along the minus strand of VZTY01000889.1, from coordinate 1,665 downwards.
AGAATAGCTATGGCTTAGTTATAGAACTTCTCACCTGCATTGGAAGATTAATAAACCAAGGTAGCACAATCTTCCCCAAAATCCCAGTGAAAACAAGTAGTGCACTCAAGCTCTTGTGCTCTAACTTCTGGGAACATACAAGACTGAGGTTCTGATACAAAATGGTTCATTCTTTATTTCTGAAGACATTTCCTGCCACCTTTTTTGAAACCTCTAGCAGTCACACCATGTTCATGATCATCAGCATCAAAGCTCCAGGCCTCTATCAGCAGGGCTGATAAAAAGGCGAGCACAAGCTTCTCCTCTAAGCTCAGCTCCCCCTCTTCAAACTGTCACCTCTGCACCCTATGTAATGCCTACGGGAACCCTGCAGGCAACTGGAGGGCAAGTGAGTGACCAAAGAAACCACAGTCTCTAGGTGCAAAAAGAGATCAGTAGCCAGCTTTGCTAAGCCACCAACATCCTAGTGTAAGGAATAAACATGTCTATTCAAGTAGAAAAAAGGTTTACATGAACAGTAACTGCTGTGCAGCAAATACTCAAAATAATTTATGTCAACAGAGCGCTAATTAAGATGGATAAACATGCATTTTGCTAATCTTTCTCCTCCTCCTCCCTCCAGATTAATTTAGTTGCCCACAGGGTAAAAAACAAGAGGAGGCTGATAAAAGAGACGTAACAGAAAGGTGCACATATTTCTGTATGCCACAAGCAGGTAACAGTGCTGCTAGAGCCTGGTTGAAAGTGGGGAAAGTACAATTTGATATTTCTCTGTGGAGTGTGAAAGTAATTTTAAAAGGATATTTTGAAGCCATCCTTTACCACCTGCAGTCAAGTGGTCATTATAAAAAAAGTATTGTAATCAAAGAACCCACTAAGTGCAGAGAAATGATACTAATCCACTAAGCAGTACTGCTCCATCCATTCACTCCACCACAATCCCAAGCAAATAAAACAAAGCCGGGCTCTCTCCAGCGGATTCTCAGCACATGTTTGAGTCGTGAGGGTGAGAGGGAGAAAGGAATGCAAAGACACTACTGTGTTAACCCATGAACAACAGCAGATTTAACAAGAACAAGGACTGTTCATAAGATTACCACCTTTGGCCAGCTGCCTGCTGTGACAGCAACACAAACAGGGCTCACATTGGAGCTCTGTCAGTTTTGAGTCCACAGGACTGAAGTGCTGTGCCTTTCCATCGTTATAATATGCAGGGAAAGGAAAGAAGCAGGAGCTGTTACATGTTGTCTTGGACCCTTCCTGCTCAGAATAGTGAGAAGGGAGGGAGAAAATGCCTTTGCAAAACATATGGTTTGAGCAAGCAGGGGCAGTAAGTGCTCTGCTCTACCAGAATGTTGCTACACCCAGGACGACATCAGTGAGAGGCGGCAGCACAGCAGCAAATCTGGTACCAGGACATGTTGTGTAATTTCAAACACATAAAACAAAGGAATGATTTCCTACTTCCCCAATGGAATATGTTGTATCTAGCCTTACATCGAGCTCTAAAACACAACAGCTGCCAGATCAATCCAAACTACATAGACTTGGTAAGGGGGGAGTAATTTTTTCCGACTCACTGAAACAAAGCTCAGGTAAATGGTAACAGTGAGCCCAGGTTTTTGTAGCACTGCACTGGAAATCAGAAATCACAGAATCATGGAA
>VZTY01000887.1:0-15614 GCA_013400935.1 Turnix velox | reverse complement strand
GAATCATCAAAATCTTAATTTCAGAAAACAGTAAGTCTGATGGAGGAAAAAGAAGTTCCCTGTGACAGAACTGTAGGCTGCCAAGTTCTCCTAACAAAGTATATATATTCTATTCCACATGACCCAGGTATAAGGGCAAGGTGACCCACTTACTCCAGGGCATTATTTACCCAGTTGCAGGGGCTTTCATAAGTAGAATCATCTGTCCTAAGGGTGAGATAAATCAAGTGAAGAGTTTATATTACATATTCCAGCTGACTTGTGCACCTGATCATCTGGACCACAATTTTTGATCCAGATGACTCTACAGCACTGAGAAAATGTAGAAAGGATCACCTGATAATAACACTGCTTAGCTCTGAAGAAAGATTTGTTTATAATATTACTATGTGATTGTGCTAGGAAAGTGTAACTATAGTAAGCTCTTACAGCACATTGCCTGCTACAAGAGTACTGCTGATGTCTGGTCTGGTATATTAAAAAACAAGATTGGCTGCAGGCTATTTATAAGTGCTTGTGAAACTGAGAATGTTGAAACCAGAAAATGCACTGACTTCATGTAATTTTTTTTCCTCCTTCAACAACAAATTGACCATTCTCCACTCCCAAATTCTCACTGGCTAGGCAGAGAGAAAAGATCAAAAAGAGTGGTGGGAATACATAGTATAAAGAAAGTAAGCTGTTTTTCAAAGTTCCTCTCTATCTTGGAGAATGGTTAAGATAAGAAAATTTGTTTTCTGATTAACAGGTACTTGTGTTTCATCTGAATCTCTTGCCTAGTTCTTAAGTGGAAAAAGTGAAAGTCAAGAATACATGAGACCTTTTAGGATATTACACAGTTGAAAATGGTCTTGCAATATTTCCTTATCTTGAATTAAAGCTATATTTACTGCTGATGCACTAAGTTCACTAGAAATAAATGGCCATGCAAACATGCAAATTCACCTCCAGTTTGCCTTCTGCTGGAAGAGGCTGAGGAGCATGATTGGAAGTCAGGCAGAAGGGGAGAGGTTAATGGAAACAGCAGGATGTCTGGAAATCTCAGCAGAATTAGAACAGTAACTACAGATCAGACTCACACTATACTGTTTTCACTTTATGCTGCTCTTTTTGATTGCCATATTCTCTTTTTTAAGTGGAAAAAACTGTAGATACTAAAGGACACAAGATCCTTTAGTGGCCCAGATTGCCATATTCTCTTTTTTAATAGTGGAAAAAAAATGTTTTTTTTAATTAGACCATCAGCCTAACTGTAGACACTAAAGGACACAACTGTGGCCCAAGATTCCTCCCTAAGTCGTTAATATTATTAATAACATTTTAGTCTTTACTGGATTTAGAACATAATTTCTATAATTTGTGGTATTAGAAATGAAAACAGGAGGTGTTCTACAGACAGCCTGGCAGCAGAGGCAGGGATTCAAATAATGTGAAGTTTCCATGTTCAACAAACTCTTAAACCACCAGATGAGGTCTTAATCCCAGCATTAGCAGCCAACAAGTTTACAAAATCAAATCTAATTTTTATTCTCTGTGAATGTTTTGGATAGCCTGATTTCCAGTTTTTGCTCTCTCCCATTATTTGATCACTGTAATTATACTCTCTATTTGTGCTCAGTACAGTATAAAAAGCTTGCTATCTGTCAGAGTTTTCTTTAGGACAAAGCTAACTCTATGATGAAAATTAAAAGTTTTTTAATAAACATCCAACCTGGAAAGACACTGGGTGATAAATTTATCCAAAGGATTTTCTAGGATGGCATTTCATGATATTAGAGTGCAATATCTGTTTCTCAAAGATTTTATCTTCACTGATCCCATTCACTGCCTACACCTGCCTCTTATAAAACTGTAGTTTTATAGAGCCCACAGTGTTAAGAAGGGTAAAGCCCACCTATGGAACTTGATACTGCATAAACAACTCTTGTTTTGTTACACAGGGCTTTTTTTCCTTCTTTTTTTGTTTTTTTGATACTTATTATATATGTAGTACAGGGACAAGAGAACCTTATACATGTTTCTCCAAGCTGGGACTGGTGAGAAAGCTGGAGACTGAATGCAGAGGATACCCTCAATTTCAGAGCTGATTGAACAATTCATTTTGAACTTTACTTTTCTACCCAGAAACTGATGTGTAAGTCAGCCAGTGCTTCACTGAGCCGAACGTGGCTCTATTTCTTCAAAGTATTTCAGAATCTTTGGAATTAACAATTGTTCTTTTGCCTGTATTATTCTCCACTTTACAAATAAACTGAAAAATCATTATGTATCAGGTTTTCCTCAGCTTCAGCCTATTGCATTAGTCACAAGACTAGTCTTGATGTCTCGTTCAATAACCACTCGCATTTTTGATTTCACTTATGCCAAGTACACTAGCATGCTTGATTTGCTTTATTTTTAAGACAAATTTTCCTGTTAAAAGCGATTTTAAAGGAAAATCAATCAACCCTGTGTGTATGTACGGTTCACAGCTTTTTTAGTTGCTTTAGAAAATGTATCAGAGTGAAACAGTCCATGTAGTATTATTCACTCTTTGTTCCCATTGCTCCTTTCAAACTTGTCACGCGAATGAGAACAGTTTGTTATTGATGTTGGCCCATTAAGAAATCTGTTTTATGCTGTGGTATATTGAGGCCACAGAAAAAAAGTGACAAGAAAGACCCATTTTCCTGTTCCTGAGTCTGCAGACAATATCCATTTTCTAAGCTTTAAACAACACCATCAGACCTCCAAGGTTCACTTTTCATATCCCAAACCTCTAGCTGAAGTATGAAGAAGAAAAAGTAATGCTTAGTTAACAATAAAGGATTATACAACTACTCAGAAGAAGACTGAATGACGTGCAAATACAGTTTATTTAGTAATCAGATGGGGAGCTTACCCAAAATAATTGATTTGTGCATCTGCTCCTGCCCATAGAAACTTCATAGAATTCTTATGCCTGAATTTCATGTCTATTGCCAAATTACAGTGAGAAAATAATGGGAGAGACCAAAAACTGTAGATCAGGCTACCCGAGTTATTGCCAAATATATGCCAATATGCCAAACATTTTTACTGACTATGATGGAAGTATAGCAGAAGCAAGATGACACATAATTTCCTTATATTTTAGACACTTTAAAACTTTATCCAAAAATATGGGACTTCCCTTTACCACAAAAGGGTGTGAACTTCCACCATTTCAACAACTAGATCTTGAAATTCAAAAAAACTAAATGTGATTCCACTTGCCTGCACTAAATCCAAACTTTACAAAAAAAAAGAATTATTTCCATGAAAACAACTGAAAAGCTCTCAATTTTTTAATCTTGCTACCAATTTTACATCCTCATACAAAACATTTGGATAAAAAACAATGAATAAACAAAAAAATCTCTCAGTTCTTTCAACAAAATCTAGAAAGCTGCTTTCTAAACATAGAAATCACATTGAAAAATTACAAATGTCTCATCTGGTCTGTGCTTACAGGAAAATTAAAAATGTTGCTGCAATTATGATTTTTTTTAACTTCGAAACAAAAATTACTAGGCTTTAAAAAGTAAAATGGCTGAGTTATTAGAGTCTGTGAATTGCCTGCTGTGCCCAGGCAGTAATGTTTTCTAATATGTATGTCTCTATCAATATAATGACAGCACCATGCTCCAGATCAACTGGATACTAATTACAGATTTACCTGATAGACTGGAATGGCTCCCAAGGAGCTGTTTCATGCTATTTAGCAAGTAAGCAATCCTCCTAAAAGCTGCAAAAGGACTTGTAATGCTAAATAATCACATCCAGATACCATTTTGTAATAAATTTTTGATCATATTTAACTTCAGCTGATACTTTGCAAAGATGTGGTGGGCCACTGCAGATGACTGGAGCTCCAAATACTGGGGTTTTTTCCTTGAACCCACAAAGCCTGCTTGCACACAAGGGAGACAGCCCTTGAAGCAACTCCTCGAGTGTCAGATCTAATGTCTCCTCTAACACGATGAAAACTGGGAATTCTCCATTTCTTGGGTTATGAAAAATACAATACATCAATTGAAATTCTGAAGCAGATTATACAACAACAACAAAAAATAATTAATCTTTCAAAGAACATACTATTAAACTGTGAATCTCCTTCATGCAAGAAATTGTGAAAGCTAAAGGAAGAAGTAGGTTCAAAAAAAGATGAGAACAGGGAAAGCAGCTATCAGACCACTATCCGTCTGGATACAACCCCACAGTCAGTTGTGGTCTGAAGCTCTAATATATTGAAAGTAAGAGGATGGATTCATGAAACAGATGCTTTAAAGATCCTAAATACTTTCTATTGATTTTTCACATCATTGAAGCAGCTGAGGTGGGTATAGAACCTGCAGTGTGTACACTAACTCCCAGTGTTCAGCACAAACAATCCTACAGCATCTTGTGGGATGGTGTTAATGTGAGCAGAGTATCAGGCTGTGAGCTGTAATCATTGTTTACACAAACTTGGAAAGCCTTAGAGAAAGGCTAAAAAGAGTGCTTTTTAATGAACACTTTCCAAAGATGTGATTAATTTGTTCATGACCTGTTACTAAAAATGTAATCAGTGAAGTGTAAAGAAGGTTTTATACTCTATATAATTGCCTGCCTATAATGTAATGATAATAGTGAAAACACCTACAGTAAAGGCTTGTTAACTCAGTGTGGGATACCTGATCCCTTTTGCAGTTTAGAGCAGAGAAATTATTCAGAGGCATCATCAAGAAGAATTAGACACTTGCTTACGCTCATTACATCTTTTTGTTTCAATAGCACAGTAGCATAATCAATTGTTCCCATCTCATTTGAAAAATCAACACTTACAGTTCTTATTGTGAGTCATCATTCTCCTTGTCACAGACAAGTATATTTTGCTGTTCTTGCCTTTCAGGTTTTCACTTCTGCATAAAAAAAAATCACTAACTCCGTTGAGTAATTTGGTGATTTCAGAAATATGCACTCCGGGCAAAGAAATGAAAATTACACTCAGAAAATTAAAAAACAACACTAAATATCCTACTGTTTACAAACATCAGATTACACTGTAGACAAATTCTTGCCATTTACCTGGGCTGATTAACATCTTGCTTCAAAGGAAAGTCTGATGTTTGTCATTAAATAACATACAAAGCATCCAACTTGGTTGCAAAAGCCATTGTGCTCTTCTGGATCTGAATTTAATTACTGGATACTAGGAGAAAAAAAAGTGAATACCTGAACAATTCTAAAATTGTGGCATAATTTCCCTAAGTACACAATACTTTTTGCTTTTTAAACTGTATGGCTTTTTCCTAACATTACTTAGGAAAAAAATATGTACAAGTGATTAATAAACTATAGCTCAAAACAACAGATCAGATTCTTACTCTGGAACTCTAAGTAGGAACTTATCCCTTAATGTTGAGACTTATTAAACAGAACTAATCTCAAATTGCAGTCAGAATCAGTAATTATAAATCTGCTTATTCACTTTCCACAGATATGTCTGGGGTTTGCTGTAGTGACTTCTGGCTTTTGTTTTTAAAGTGACTCATAAAATGTATTTATAAACCTTTGGCAGCCAACTAAGTCCAGACAGCAGATGACAGGTGAGAAATTCTTGGGCAAGTGAAAGCCAGAAATAGCCATTGCTTTTAGGAAGAATTCCCTGATCCTGGGGAATCATAGAATTATAGGGCTGGAAGGGATCATCAAAAGCCATCTAGTCCAATCCCCTGCAGTAAACAGGGACATCCTGCACAAGATCAGCTTCCTAAGAGCCTGGCCTTGAATGTCACCAGGGATGGGGCCTCCACCACCATTCTGGGCAACCTGTTCCAATGCCATATCACCCTTATGGTGAAAAACTTCTTCCTAATGTCTAACCTAAAGCTACCCTGTACAGTTTTATTATCTTCTTGTTTATTTTTTATAGATCAGTATCTTGCTAAGCTTTAGAGATTCAGATCTTTCCTCACAAATAATCACAGTAGAAATAGCTCAAGAAATAATATCAATCTCCATTTTTTCGTCACTGTTGACCTAATCTAATTATTGCATATTGCTTTACACACATCACACATGAGCATATAAAAGTCTTACACCTCCTCTTACCAAAATAAAAATAACAGTAACTCCTGCAATCAGATTGAAGGTAACAGGATTATCTGTTCAATCTATTCACTAAGTGTCTCCATGCATACTTCTGCAAAGCAATAGTTATACTTAATAGAGAACTGTAAAATGCATAGCTATTAAGATCAAGAAAAAAAAAATTAAACACTACACCCTTTTGAAGATTATTNTCACAAATAATCACAGTAGAAATAGCTCAAGAAATAATAGCAAGCTCCATTTTTTGTCACTGTTGACCTAATCTAATTACTGCATATTGCTTTACACACATTACACATGAGCATATAAAAGTCTTACACCTCCTCTTACCAAAATAACAGTAACTCCTGCAATCAGATTGAAGGTAACAGGATTATCTGTTCAATCTATTCACTAAGTGTCTCCATGCATACTTCTGCAAAGCAATAGTTATACTTAATAGAGAACTGTAAAATGCATAGCTATTAAGATCAAGAAAAAAAAAATTAAACACTACACCCTTTTGAAGATTATTTTCAGTAAACAAAGCCTTTCCTTCTGAAAAAAGAAAGAAGACATTATATTTCAATGCTACAAAAGCTCAAAAAATGGGATTTTCGAAGGAGTCCAAGGAGATAAGGCACCTATTCCCTTAAGCATCTTTGAAAGTTGTGGCATTTATCTTCAGAAGTGCTTACAGCCAGCTAGAGAGAGGCTGTAAGGATCCCATCAGGATTTTGAAGTCATGCAAATTGTACCACTCTCTTGATTTGCTAGGGCTTTTAAGTAAAACAGGCAAAATTTCTGTTGCAAAACCCACCAGTGTACCCCAGCATGCCCTAAAAGCACATTCTAAACTTGGAAAAAAAGAAAAAGAAGAGGGAAGCAGAAGAGAGCAAGATTCCTGAGGGGAGGCAGGTTATCTGTGAGATGTATGAGAATCAGCCACTTTTGAGCTGAGAAGGCAAGGCAGGACTGAGGAATCCCATCACAGGGAAACTAACAGATGATGAATATCAAAAAGGATCATGTCAAGCTGAGAAGATTCACTATGAGGATTAACTATGTACTTCTGTTATCTGAAGCCATTCCCCCTCTCAACCCACCCCCAGCCTGAGCACCCCTGCCAGAAGGGCACTCAGAGCCTCAGGGAAAAGCACAAGGTGCAGCAGCTGGAAGCTGTCAGGACTGGGAGGAACGGTGACAGGACTCAGGTTAGTTGCAGATAAAGCAGCCTTAATCTGCACATTTCAATATTAATGTTGTGTTAATACAAAACAGAGCTGAATTTGGGACTCTCTCAGTTGTTTTGCACAGCTGAGGAAAAATCATCCTGAAGATCAGTTGGATCACATCAACTATAAAAAGGAAAAGGAAAATGAAGTGAGCTCAGACAGATGTGAGGGAAAACAAAGATGCAAATCATAAACCGTGGTCTGTGAGGAACTCTTCTGTCTTAGCCTTATTCCTAGAGATAAGCTGAATGTAGTTCTTTCCCAAGAACATTCCTGCCACACCTGAATTTGGAAGCAAATATTTTGGTTTGTTCCTTAGAAATCTGAACCAACTTCCTTGCTTGATTAGTAAATGGACACAAAGTCAGGTTTTCAAATACTGTAGTTTGGAACATTAGATGCTGCTAATGTAGTTTTCTTAAACAAATGAAGATGTGTGAAACCTGACTTAATCAAATTGATTCCTGTGCTGACAATATATTTGGAAAGCTTTATGAATTTGCTTTTCAGCTGAGAACCCATCAACTGCTACTCTTAAAGTCTGTCTGCCTTTGTTCCCTGTCTGTATAGATGGAAAGATGAATTTTCCAATAGATTATTTGCATTTTAGCATTAAAGAAAATGGCTATATGGTATATAATACAATACAGCAAATAGACACATTTAAAACTGCAGAAGTGCATCGAGCATACGTCTCAAATGAAAAGTATCTGACAGCATATTAAAAGTCTGATTCTTCTGGAAAATATTCTGCAAAGAAACAAGTTCAATAGAGAAACACATACCATCACATGACAAAAAAGCAGTGCAGTCAAACACAAAGAGCTCCCTTCATGCATCATTTTTGATTGTCCTACATTGCACTGTCAGGAACAGCAGCGACAGCTTAAGCGTTAAAGCTTTTTCACATTGCAACAAACCAAACAAAGCCTAGAAGCACATTTTGGAATTTATTTTATACCACCCACATCCAAAATGTAAACAAAATAGGGAGTTTTCAGCATTCTCCAAACAACAGCAGCCCCTGGGGGCTTTTTCCAGAGATGATGTTTTCCTCATATAAGGATTCTCACTAGTTGAGTAGAAGAAACACAGTTGATAGCCAGCTCCAGCAGCCAGGCTGGCCAACACAATTATTGCACATTCTCTCAGCACATTTCCTCCTTTTAGATTGACTTCTCCAATCTTTTTCAATGTTGTTAAAATGAGCAATCACTCGTGATTCAGGCTCCCCAAAAAAAAGGCAGAAACCAACAATTCCCGATGGCTATAAATTATTAATGCAATTGTGCCAATCACACAGAGCTTAGTGCTTTTAAAAATGGAATAAGATTATCTGCACAGTTATTTTCAATCAGATTCATCTCTTATTATGGGGAATTATGCATATGGCTGGCTTTCAGAAAGCTATCTTCTTTAAAAAAGATTATTGCACAGTCATTTCTTGTGAAATACTATGTAAGCTCAACACTTAGGTATCAAATCAATTTTTTGTTTCAGGAAATAATTACATGTAATGGGTATTTTCTTTTGGAGATCAGTTGATTCTGTTCTCAGTCATTATTCCCATTATAAACACCCCCGGTGTGAGGTAGTCTTGATCTACCTCAGCCTTACAAATATATAAGCAGATTTGGTAGCTGCAGCAGGGCAATTTTTTGCTGTAATATGCTGAAATAGAGCAGTTTCTTAGAGTAGCTATGTAGAGTTACCTGGAGTATATGGCTGTCTCAATAACTGCAACATTTACAGTACACAAAAACCTAAAGAAATACCAGTTAAGGGCAGAAGAGATTCAAAAGACAAAAGCATAAAGCACAATTTTGAGGTATCCAGAAAGTGGTAAATGGATGTATTTTCTTTGTATGTTTTCTCTGACAAACACTGTTCAAATATTTGATAGATTCTGGGCTCCGTCCTGGGCTCCAGTCTCTACATGGAAGAGATTACAAGAACTGGAAACAAAAGATGATTTTTTACTTGCTGTTTCAACTTGTAAAAGGTTTGTAAAATTGCATTTGTACTCCCAGCTTAATATGGCATGCTCAGATGACATGACACCGTGGTGTCTGGGACCCATCAATACCCTGAATGTAATGAATTGCAACTGAAATCACAGATGCCTCAAGGTACAAGAGTAAAAAGCAATTTTTTCTCCTCCCTTGATTATGCTTGGCTAGCAAGGTGGATTCTGACCTGAATTATATTTGGACAGTTTGAGCACTGAAATACTGAAATTGCAAGGTCAAAAACACTGACTCAGAGCATACAAACACATTTCACATAATGGAATTTAAATATATTCTGAGTCAACAAAAACGTCAGTAGAAGACTAAAGCACAGGCTTTAACTGCCTTACTTAATCTAGGCCAAAAGGCAGCTCTAAGCATTAGATTATTTTATCACTCTCATTGATGGAAAAAGTGATCTTTAAAGCACTGAGTTGTCAAAATACTGTATCAAGACTTTGGTATACTATTTTCCATAGTTCAGCTCTGTATTTCAAGTACTGGCAACCATCATATTGAACACATCTTCTACAATATGGAGAGCTGTCTGATTCCTGCGGTCATATGCCATGGTGCCATTTAGCAACATGTATTCCCATCTGTGAATTTGCTTTCTGGCATCTGGCTTGTACTTTATTTTTCCCATCTCAAAGTCTGGCAGTAGTTTCTCACTATTATTCTGATAAGAGTGGGGGTCAAACTCATCCCACTGTGAATGTGCATTTGTACTTGCAGCAAGTGAGTGATTGATTGGTATCAGGCAGAAGCAACTTCTCCTGTTACATTTCTGCATATTATTCTGTGGTTAATCAGTTCTACTTAGCATCAGTCAAACCTACCAGATGTGACTCTAATGGATAGCTGCTAGTTGCCTGATGTCTGTTTTGCCACTGATGTGGCCAGAGTGCTCCTGAAAGTAAAAAAAAATCCAACCAAACACAAAAAGGAAGAAAAAGGAAAGAAAAAAAACCCAAAAACAAACCCAAAACAGTGTGTAGCTCAGCAACTATGAGGGTGATGTATGTAGAAAGTAGATGTATTTGTACAGCTCTAAATTTCAAAATCAATTCAGCTGATTTTTTTATAACATGATTCCCTCACAGTACTATTCACCCTTGTTTAGCCAGGATAGATTCATGCTAAAGTTTTTTTGGTGTTTCCTGTGAGGGGTAAAGAGTGTTACTGTTAATTTAGTTATTTAAATACTTAGCAGCTCTGGACACACATGCATTAAGAATAATCTTCATCAACAGCACAGAAATTTACATCACAACTATGCCTTTTGGGATGAAGCAGAGTCCCATTGAAGTAAGCACTGTCAGGAAGTCAGAAAGGAGGATTGCTCTCTCTCAGATTGAGCTTGATATTCAGACAGTGAAGGACTTAAGTTCATTTCATTAAAAACCATATATCTGTCCAGTTTTATATCCAATATGAGTCAAAGACTACAACTAAGTAGTTACTACTTACCATGATTCTTTTCCCATTCTGGCTTGTATCTGCAGCTGACCCTGGAATTATCAGATAGTTGACAACAAGCAGACTGGAACTTGCAGTTCTTACCTATGACAGATGTGGTTAGATTAATCAAAATGCAGACATTTAAGTACAGAAATATTTATTCAAATCTAGTCTTTATCAATTACCTATGCCATTCCACTGCACTGGATCTATTGACCTGAACAAACCTGATTGACATTTACAAAAGGCCACTTGTTTCATTGTTGTTTAACATTGCATCATATTGATGTTTTACTTAACATACAAGCAGACTTCTACTCTGTTGTTGTCAAGCTCTGCAGGAGCAGTTAAATCCACTGCATGCATGGTTCACTTATTCTCTTCTTTCATTAGCTTCAGTAATATTATTTGTTTCGGCAGGATTTGGCTTCAGAAAGCTTGACATTTGAAAATAGAAGTAAAACATGTACCACTTGCAGTCAAATTCTGCTCATCCTATTCAGTTTTACTAGATCAGAGGACTACCAAAACCTACAACACTAGTCCTGTTTGTTACAAAGGGGAGTTGGGAAGAGGAATAAAACAACTTCAAAGTCCTGAGGCCTTTCAGAGAGCAAACTTCAAAACTATCTCAACATTTTACAGTTTCAAAGAATTAAAACACCTTTGGAATAACTAAATCTCAAAGTTGTGGGTGAACTTGGCAGGTGACCTTGTTCCAGAATTTCTAGAATTGATTAGTGCTACCTTCCAAGACAGAAACTGAATACAAAATTTAATTTTCTTAGAAATTCCAGAGTATTTTTCTGTCCTAATGCAAATCTATAGCTGCTGACTGCTTATCAAACTTATCCGCAAATCTATTCTTAACTTGGAGATTAAAATGATGCACTTGATGTCTAATGGAGACCATCAAGAAGGCAATTTTTCTAAGTGACATCTTAGAAGATATTTTTCTTTTTTTTTTAGTTTTTAGGAAGCTATGATTTAAATCAATTATCAATTATAAACCTTGCAATGAGAATGGAGATGGTAATTGTGCTTCACTTCCATCATACAGTGAACATGACCCTTTCTCTTCTGGTACCTTAGAAAACACAGATGTACATGCAATGCAGAGCATAAATTGACCTTTAAGATTTAAGATACATATATATGCATTTGTCACTTGTCAGTGAAAATTGCACAGTCCCTAAACATATCCCTAAAACAGCATTATGTTAGGTTTATTTTTAATCAAAAGGTCAAAAGTGAGTCAAGATCATAGTAATTAGCCCTAAAACAATTGTTATATGGAAGCACATTTCCTAAGCTAGAAATTTTTGGACATTTTTCTGACTGGTTCAAGTCTTTTCACATTGCTGAGATGTTACTTTAGAATAATGTGGTAGAAAAGAATTCCGAGGAAGGAAGTCTATGTTTTTATCACATCTTCCTTAAGCTTAACATAGGAAAATTATGAACTATTCTAAGGACTGAGAATTCAGCAGTTAGTATTTTTACAGCTTTTTAGATACTTAATATCTGTAAATGTATGCATGTGCCTATATATATGCTCACAACACACTCCACATTTTTTTAAGTATCTTCCTTGCACTGTAAACGGACTAGTCACAATGAACTGCAGATTTATTAATTCCTTGTAAGCAAATATAGCACAGTATTTTGGCAAGAAGGATTCTGGATATAGAAAACATTGCTAATGCCAAGAAAAAAGGATTTAGAAGTGATTTTGGGAAAAAAAAAAGAGCAGTTTGGCAGTAGGGATATTTATAGTACTGGGAGCGCAGAAGAAACACAAAGCTGATCTTGGAAAGTCAAAGGGACCAATTACAAAGAGGTAAGGGAAATACTGTGGTGATAACTGAGTCTCTCACAAAGGCAATGATCACCCTCATAATGTGCATAGAAGTGCTTTCTTACATGGGAGAGAAAAATAGAGCACTGAACAGGAGAATTTTCCACTGCATAAACTTTTATAAAGAGGCCATCCCAGAGCTATCCCTGCCTGTGCTTTAACAGCAGCTCGACACAACTCAATTAACAGGTACCTGTAAAGTACTGCAAACTTAATATTAAAGCAGCAAAGCAAGTGCAAATTATTACTATTTTTAATATGGCAATCTACTCCTTGGAAAGAGATAAAAGTTTTACTGCACATGTAGGAATAGGTGAGGCCCTTAAAGCAGTAAATTGAAAACAAACACAAGCCCCATACTTTTAATTGGGGCCTCTCTTAAATTGAAATCCACAAGGCAAAATGTAGGCATAAGCATTTTGTACTGCAGTACTTCTTGTGTGTGCAACTAAAATACAAAGCAGTAAGAATAGCAAATTATAGCTTTTCTATCAAAACCAGTCTCCTTCATACTAGTCCTAGGAAACCCTTTTTATTTTATCAGGTGTTATTATTATCAATAAACAAGTTGGTACAAGCAGCTTAAGCTGCTGTGTGGAACTGCACGGTAGCACTACATGAAAGTCAGGGGCCAGATCTTTCAGTGGGGTATCCCACTTATGTGAATCTGCTCTGGTCTATTGAGGGCTCTGGTTCTCACAGAGTATCAGGGATTGGAGGGGACATCAGAAGATTGTCTAGTCCAAACCCCCTACTGGAGCACAAACACCCAGATCAGGTCACACAGGAACATGTCCAGCCAGGCTTTGAATGTCTCCAAAGACAGAGACTCCACAACCTCTCTGGGTAGCCTGTTCCAGTGTTCTGTCACCCTCACTGTGAAAAACTTTTTCTCACATTTATGTGGAACCTCCAGCTTGCACCCATTGCCAGAATATCTAGTAAACATGTAAGAGGATATTAACAATATTATCTACAGGATAACAAGACAGTTTCTCAGGCAGTGACAAGCATACAGTAGGCTCTGAGACAAATATGCTTTTAGACAGCTACATTCTATAATGCAGAATCACCATGCTGGTTTAAGACTCAGTCCTTAATGGCTTTCTGACAGGCCTTTGGTTGTAGCTCTAGCAGCGAGCAGATGTGCCCTTTCAAATTGCTACTTTAACATCTCCATTGCAAGCTACTACCAGTTTGCTGCTCCCACTCATCACACAAACAACAACCTGCTCTGACAGCACTTCCAAACCACTTGTCTATAGTATCTTTTTTAAATCTTCCCTAATGAAGTACAGGAGCACAGGCTACTATTGTTGGACCCAGATTATTAATAATATTTCAAACAATGTCTAAGGATGACATGAAGGAAATGTATTATCAAGGCTGACATATTTCATAAACTTGTCAGGTGATTTGGTGACCACATTTAAATCAAGATCTCCAAAAAGCTGGTAGACTCTTGTCAGAGAAGATACACAAACTCTCGTAGCTCCACAGTGGTTTTGTTCCTTAGGATGCTCTAAATTTATCACAAGGTCAAAAAGATGGGGACAAAAACTTCCCACAATACTAGCAAGCTGTTGGGTTGCTTGTTAATGCTACCAATACAGTGTCACTTTGTCACTGTCTGTAAGAGTTCTTTATGCTTGTTAGTCAGTTCAGGTTTGCCAGGCTGCACTCTGATCAACCCCACATGCCATAGCTGCTAACTTGCTTTCTTCTAATCCCTCAAATTTCATGTAAAGGTGTGGGTTAAACTGCTGGCTTTGAATATTGAACAAAGGAGCTACTGCACAAGTTGCAGATCATAAAGTATGAATGTTGAAAAGATATATTGCAAGTATGAGCAAGGAATTTCCTAATCTAACATTCAAAACTCTTCAGCCTCATCATGTTCATGGCTAAAACTTCTTTCAGGTCTACCAGTCTAAGCACTGAATGGTTTGCTGCAGAGCAATCCCAGGTTCTGGTAGGAGCAGATCACAAATCCGCCTCAGGGTGTGTCTTGTTATACAACCCAAGTAAATTATAAGAAACATAGGAGTTTATGTTTACACTACACCTAAGGACATCAAATGATAGCACTTAACTTCTAGGCAATGTAATGTTTTTTTCATTCATTATCTCTGAGAAGAACTAAAGTGCTTTATCAGCCTCCTGGGCTGGATGTTTATCACAAGCTTTTATCACATTTGCTTTTCTACAACACACTTCTGGCAAACTTTGTTAGATACAATTGATGCACCAACATCCTATCCCCTTCAATTAATTCAGATCATCCCCCCTTTTCTTCCACATGCCACTTTCATCAAAAATAGTAGCATTGCTGAATGTCATCTATATAACCATGAAGAAGAGATTCTTCTATATTCTATATTATATTCTATATTCTAGATTACCAGTAAGAAGATAATGGTTGGACTTAAAAAAAATTCTCATACATTTGGCAGTTTTGCCACCACACAAAATTAATTATATGTTGCTCTGGAAAAAAAAAAGCTCCAATAAAAAAATTAAACACATCTGTGAGAAATTTCATATTCACTAGCAAACAGCAATAAGTATGATCCTGGAGTTTCCCCAGTCCTCAGAATAGTATTTTATAGATTTGTTGATTCTCAGATTCTGGAAAATAATGCACAAAAATAAGCATTCAGATGTTCTAGTCACATCTCAATTAGTGATAATTAGTCAGTAATCTGAAATACCATGTACGACAAAAGATTACTTCCACTTAGTGACTGTTCTCCAACTACTTAGGTTGACTAAAACAGAACCCAAAATCTTTCAGCTGCCTAGGTAACACATTTTCTTATGTTCATTGCTAAATTTGTAGATAATATTTTTCAGAAGGTCTTGTGTAATTAAAAAGTTTTTAATCACTAGGATCCTGTAGTGAAGAAAGGTTGTTAATGATGTGGCAAAGTACACAGTACTCTAGTACTCAGTACTAGATAGAATGTAAAGGAATATATG
>VZTY01000883.1:0-11724 GCA_013400935.1 Turnix velox | reverse complement strand
AGGGAGGTGCTCCAGCCCTTTGGATGGAGAGTCACAGAGAGCAAGGCAGTGGGGCCATCTGGCAGAGGACATGCTTCAGGGTGCTTTTTGTGCCAGACATTGGTGGGTTTTTTTGGCAGCAAAGAGTCCCTGTCTCAGCTCCTGCTAAGAAGGTTGTAGAGCTCCAGTCTGCTGGCAAGCAGGGATTGTACCAGGGTTGTCTGAATGGGATGCTACCTCCCAAGGCAGACCATGGGTGCTAGTCACCAAAGCATCACCTCCTGATGTCCATCTCCTCATAATCCCATTTATCACAGGTCTGAGGGCCCAGGCAAGTCAGACACCAATGTGGTGGCCCTGCACTGGTTGGGAGCAGGGCTAATGGTGGCCTTACATGCCCCTTTCTAACACGTAACACTGCAGACCTTGTCCTTCAGCTGCAATCTGCCTGCCTTCTATTCCAACGTGCTCCTTTTTTCAGATCAAATTCCCTGAGTGCTGGGGGTGGATCCTTTTAATTCTCATTTGTTTCAAAGCCATACACAGCTTCCAAGCATGACAGAAATGTGCCTGGAGTGCAGGAAATGGCCTACTTAGAGCAGAGCAGGCTCTTCAGTCACGCTGCTTCCCAAGGCTTAGTCCTTCTTGGGGACTGGGGCAACTGCCTTCAGCCCTCATGGGCAGGAGGTTTCTGGTGCTTCTCTTCAGATGTTCAGTCCCATTGCAAAGCCCAGAGAGCGGGGTTTGGAGGCTAGAATCATGGACTCCTAGAATCACAGAGTAAGGAAGGGTCCTTTCAAAGCCATTGAGTCAAATCCCCTGCAGAGAGCAGGGACATTTTACACTAGATCAGGTTGCTCAGAGCTTTATCAAGCCTGGCCTTGAATGGCTCCATGGATTGGCCTTCCACCACCTCTCCAGGCAACCTAGGTCAGTGTCTCACTACCCTCATGGGGAAGAATTTCTGCCTAATAATTTAAACCTGCCCTGCTCTAGTTTCAAACCATTGACCCTCATTCTGTCACTATGTACCCCATCAAAGAGTCTTCCTCCATCTTGTAGGCCCCTTCAGGTACTGGGAGGCCACTATGAGGTGTCCCTGCAGCCTTCTCTTCTCCAGGCTGAACAGCCCAAATTTTCTCAACCTGTCCTTGTAGTAGAGGTGCTCCAGCCCTTGGATCTTCCCCATGGCCTCCTCTGTGCCCTCTCCAACAGTTCGATATCCTTCTTGTGCTGAGGGCACCAGAGCTGGCCTCAGTAACTCCAGATGGGGTCTTGCAAAAGCAGAGCAAAGGGGCAGAAGTAAAGGTGTAAATTCAGGTTCAAACACCAAACTGCTCAGTGAGGTTGGGGCAGGTTCCTCCTCTGTGTCTTCACTTGTCTACATGATCATGACAATCTCTTCTGCCATTTAGAGAAGGACAGAGGTGGATTCAAGACCACTACCAGCTGAGGAAGCAGAGTTTGTAGGGCTACATCTCTTACAGTTTTTGGACTGAGGGGACTGAAAGGGGACAAAGACCTGTGAGGAGTGGAATTCTCAGTTTGTGTGGCTAATGGCTGGGGAAGAGGTGTCCTGCCAGGTTCCTGTGGGAGGCATAGTGTGCTCAGAAGGGGTTCATCCTGCCAGCAGCACCCAGATGTAGTGTGGCCCAGCACTGCCCTGCCCCACCACCACTTAGAGAATCATAGAATGGTTTAGGTTGGAAGGAACCTTCAAGATCATCTAGTTCCAACCCCCCTGACATGGGCAGGGACACCTCCCATCACACCAGGTTGCTCAATGTCTCATCCAGCCTGGCATTAAACACCTCCAGGGATCAAGGGGGTATCCACAACCTCTCTGGGCCACCTATTCCAGTGTCTCATCACAAAGAATTTCTTCCTTATCTGCAGCCTGAATCTCCCCGCTTCCAATTTATATCTGTTATTCCTAGTCCTGCCATCTGGCCTGGACATGGGCCACAATCAGGGACACTGGGGACCATCTGACAGAGGTACTATCTGAGTTCAACAGCCCCTGACTGGTTCTGGTGGCACCAACACAACCTGCCTCTGCCACTACCAGGTGTGAGCTGCTTTGGGCTTGCCCAGGAGGAGCTTGCAAGGGGGCCAGGCATCTGCAGTCGCTGCCTGAGGGTGAGGAACTTCCAAAGCACAAATTCATCTGCTCCTAAGGAAGACATTTCCAGCAGGGCAGGTGAAAAGACCTGTAGAAATGTTTGCTTCTCCCAGTGCCTGAAGAAGAAAGCAAAACATGTAGCCTAGATGCACTTGTCCGCCATGAAATATGGAAAGCTAGTTTCTCATCCTGTTGCCTAGTCGCAAATCACACAGGCAGCAAGTATCAGATTCCTTTTCACTTCCATGGCTCGATTCCACCAATGAGCACTGCAGCTCTGCTCAGACCACGAGGATTTGAAATCCATGTTCATTTAACCCGCCTGAACTTTGCCTGATATCATGTTGCTGCTCATTAGCTTTGACCTGGAAAGCCTGGATGGCATTTCATAAACTCATTAGCAAGAGATCAGAGGATCAAACATGGTTTCTAGAGACATCCTTTGAGGTACAGGCATCCCCTGGTGGGCTTGCTCCTCACATCCTGCTTTGAGATTTCCAAACCTACCTTGAACTTCAGAGCAAAAGGTTCATTGAAAATTAACATTACTTTTCTCTGTGCTGCTTGTAACCCACAGTCAGTGCTCCCCAGCCTTCTGTGCCAGGACCAGGCTGGTGTCCTATACTCTGAGCTTTGAGTAGCCTCTGCTTACACCAGCACTGGAGGGATTCAATTCAGTGGCCCAGGTGGCCAGACACAGGGGGAAGGGCTGAGGACTTTTTTGCTTTTTTCTCTTATCTATCACAGAAAGAGCTCTAAAGCCTCTTTCCTATGGGCTGATTTTTTCAGAGCCGGGAAGCAGAAGGGATTTTTATGTCAGCTGGAGATATGTCATGTCCTTTTCAAAGCAAATGAGGAGACAGCCTGGACTGACTGCCCTGTCACATCACATGGCAGCAGCCTGGCAGCAGTCCGTGCCGTGCCAGCCTCCCGGCTCCTGCCGGCACCCACACTCCCTCCTGCTCCCGGGGAGGATCTTATTGAACCTTCGGGAAAGA
Organism: Turnix velox; assembly: GCA_013400935.1. Taxonomy (NCBI): domain Eukaryota; kingdom Metazoa; phylum Chordata; class Aves; order Charadriiformes; family Turnicidae; genus Turnix; species Turnix velox. The sequence continues at coordinate 8,625 of VZTY01000883.1, read as the reverse complement.
TGCTGAAAACACAGCAGCTGTAGGACCGTGGGGGGGAGGGGGAAGAGTTCAGAGTAGAATTTGCCTGTGTTAAAAGGAAGAAATACAGATCTAAAAGATGGCTCTGTGTTTTTAAGGCTCCATCCTCATAGCAGTGACGCTGCAGGCAGAAGTACTCGGGTGTTACATGAGGTTAAAAACACACAGAATAATAGAAGCAGAGTAGGAAGGGACATTCCAAGGCCATCGAGTCCAACCCCCTGCAGTAAGCAGGGACATCCTGCTCTAGATCAGGTTGCTCAGAGCCTCAGCAAGCCTGGCCTTGAATGACTCCAGGCTTGATTGGACCTCCACTACCTCTCTGGGCTCCTTGGGCCAGTGTCTCACCACCCTCATGGGAAAGAACTTCTTCCTAATGTCTCATCTAACCCTGTCCTGCTCTAGTTTCAAACCACCTTCCTTCATCCTGTTACTCCATGCCCTGGCAAACAGACCCTCCCCAGCTTTCCTATAGCTCCCTCAGGCACTGGGAGGCCACTATGAGGTCTCCTCACAGCTTTCTCTTCTCCAGGCTGAACAGCCTCAGACCTCTCAGCCTGTCCTCAGAGCAGAGGGGCTCCAGCCCTTGGATCATCCTCATGGCCTCTTCTGGACCCTCTCTTACATCTCTTGCTCCTGTTTAGTTTTCTTGGGAAAAAAATTGCCCCACGGCAGAGAGTCATCCTTGGTACTGGGCTTCTCATCCTCCAACATGTCAACACCTATTTCTGTCTTTTCAGCACTGCCTCCTGAATCCAAATTTCTTGTTGCTTTTGTACCAAGTTTGGATAATTACAGACAGAATTTTAAAGGTATTTGTGCAGTTCATTTCCACTCAGTACTTACCTGTCTTTAAAAACCTGGAGCTTAGTGCTTCCTTTCTTGGGATGAGCTGCTGAGAAAATAATCAGCTAGCCCATCCCAGGAATGGCTACTGGCTTTATTTCTTATCTTCCATTTAGGACTCAGGCTCCTGAAACACAGCTTCTCAAATGCAGACCATTTGCCACCTTGGCAGCAGGCCCCAATGAATCTTTTCTGCAGCTTATTTTTGACAAGGATCACAGATATCACAACTAAGTGTTGGGTTTTCATAAAAAAAAACCAAAAGAAACTGGCATCTACAGAAAATACTGTATCTTTATCAGAGCCTCAAAATTCAAAAGATTTGAAACAATGCCACTGGTGCAGTCTGGAAGATGGTTTGGTAGGGGTTTGGTCCCACTTTGTGCTTGATCCATCTTTGTGTTTGGTCCATCATGTGCTGGTCTCTCAGTATAAGCCAAGGCTTTGTGCTGTCTTTGAGGCTGACTCTTACAAATTGAAATTTTCTTCTGAAATTCAACAGGTTTCATTCATCAAAGGAGGAAAAGGACACATATGTACCATAAACTTCTCTACTTGCCTGTTTCTTGTTTTGGGGTAAAGGAGGTGCTGTGTCTGCTTCTGCCAGCAGATACTGGAAGTAAAGAAAAGTGGAAGCCAGCATTACTTGGCCATCAAAGCTGTCTGAGGCTGCAGATGACCCAGCTTTGAGGAGGACTATGCTTTGTGCCTGCAGCTCTGGCCATGTGCAGATGCTTACTGAACTGCTTTACACAGAAAAATCCCTGATTTTACAAAGCTTTGTATAAATGGATTTAGATCCTTAAAATGCAGGCCTTCAAATAATGTATAATGGGGTAGTGCAGCAATGTATAGACTGAGCTTTATGCTTTTTCTCCTCAAAGATGATGTGTGTGTTTTCCTCAAAACTCAGGACTTTCAAAATGACCTTCAGCAGCAAGGTCTGCTCCATTTGCCCTGCACCCCTCAAGCCATACATGAATCGCCCACAAGACATATTGAAGACAAATTCAAAGACAAGAGACAAGTTTCAAACTCTCTTCTTCAAATTAACTCTATGACTGGTGTCTAGAGGCTTGAAAACTCTCCAGAGCATTTGGAAACCACTCCCTGCTCCTGTGTATTGTGCTTGGCAACAGTTTTCCCCTCGGTGGTTTTCAACAGCTCCAAGATTTTACATTTGATGTGTTCATTTTTTGATTTCTACACCTCCTCTCCTTCCAAAGCTCCCTGAGATGGGCTTCCTACAGGGATAACATCATTCCCTGCTAACAGCAATTAACACATGGTAAGAATGTTCCATCTGAGAGAATGACATCCAGCTAAGTTCCTCATCTGCTGAGAGGACTGTGTCACTCCCTTCTCTGGATTCTGCCCCCCCAAGCTACCCCTCACCTCTTCCAGAGCCCAAGTCCACTCTGCCTTGACAGCTGCCCTCGATGCTTTCCCAGATTCTCCCAGATTCGTGTTTGGCAACACTCTGGGCTGACAGTCGAGCTCAGAGGCTGATTTTCTGCTTCTACCTGCATAAATTTAGTCCCCTTCTGTGTCTTCTCTGCCCTTTGATGCAGAAGTGATGTCTTTATAGATGGACAGAGAACAAAGAGGGCACGACTGCTGCAAAACATCCACCACCATGTCATTTGGAGGGTCTCAGCCTGTGTTTAAGGCTTAGGTTCTGCTCAGCCCATCCTCCAGTGACTGAACATCTCTCTCTGATGTGCCACTGCCAGAGCTCCCTTAGGAAAGATTTAATAGGCTTTAAACTAGGAGCAGTGATACCAGCAAAGCTCGTGTTGTTCTTCTCAACACCTGATTCCTCCTCCTTATCACAGCCCATCTCTGACATCACATCCCCAGCTTCCTTACAGAGGCAACGTTCCTCCCTTCCTCCCAGTGGCACAAAGCCTAAGCAATGTGGCTCAGCTGTGAATCAACTCCCAGAGCTGTTGAATAATCCTTTACACTCACACAGGTTCTGGAATCCCAAGCTGTGGCAGTGAGAGGGAAATAAATACACAGGGATTTGTTCAGTACAAGACAGGTCACGTGGCTCCTGCTGATGGAGTCATGAGTGTAATTAACCTCAGATGCTATTTTGAAATGTTTATAAACTAAGTAATGAAGATGCCTTAGCATGAAGAGTCCTTATGAGACACTGGTTAAGTCAGGCTGGGTTTTCAAAGGTATTTGCAAACTAGATTTTAAACAGTGTGGTGGCTTCTGATAGAAGAAGCTTATGAGTTTACTCTTGGTTCAAGCTGACCTACCTGCGGACCACTGCCTCCCCTCCTCTCCATCTTTGGGCACCCTTTGCTGTCCCTCCCTCCCACAAGCACCTGGATAAAGAAAACATGTATGTTTTTGTAGAGCTGATTTTAAATGTCTGCAGAATCACAGAGTTGGAAGAGCCCCTCAAAGGCCATCAAATCCAGCCCCCTAGATTAAGCAGGGACATCCTGCACTAGATCAGGTTGCTCAGAGCCTCAGCAAGCCTGGCCTTGAATAGCTCCAAGCTTGATGGGGCCTCCAACACCTCTCTGGGCAACCTGGACCAGTGTCTCACCACCCTTATGGGGAAGAATTTCTGCCTAATGTGTCATGTAACCCTGCCCTACTCTAGTTTTAAACCATTGCCCCTGTCCTTTTGCTCCATGCTCTGGAAAACAGCCTCTCCCCAGCTTTCTTGCAGCCCCTTCAAGCACTGGGAGGGTTCTCTGAGGTCTCCCCACAGCCTCCTCTTCTCCAGGCTGAACTGCCCCATCTCTCTCAGCCTGTCCTTGCAGTAGAGGAGTTCCAGTCCTGAGAACCTCCTCATGGCCTTGTGCTGAGGGCTTCAGACCAGGAGGTAGTAACTCTAGGTGGGGTCTCACCAGAGCAAAGCAGGGACAGGGACAGGGCTGCCCAGGACAGGGCTGGCCTCTGGGCTGTGAGTGCACACTTTTGGCACATGTTCAGCNGGCCTTGTGCTGAGGGCTTCAGACCAGGAGGTAGTAACTCTAGGTGGGGTCTCACCAGAGCAAAGCAGGGACAGGGACAGGGCTGCCCAGGACAGGGCTGGCCTCTGGGCTGTGAGTGCACACTTTTGGCACATGTTCAGCTTTCCACCCACCAGTACCCCCCAGTCTTTCCTACAGGGCTGATCTCTAACATGTCTCCCCCCATTCTGCACTGGTAATCAGTGTTCACTAGGTCTTTGGCAGTGGCAAAAGGCAGAGGGGTCCCTGCCATTTGGGCTAGCCTCCCAGCAACCATGATTTATGTGCATGTACCTGGCAGTTCAGCAAGAAGGTTACCCTTTGTACAGCAGGCACAGAGCAGGGTTAGAGATGCAGCTGAGATCAGCAGAGTCCACATCTATTCCTTCTCCGTCCTTCTATTCGCTGCAAACAGCAGAGAGAGGACCCTGGGAGGTTTGATGAGGGGGTGCTACCTGCAGACAATCTGGCAATCTTGAAACACATCAAATGAATCCTACTGCTCATTAGGCAACTCTGATGAGCAAAATCTTCAGAAATTAAAGAGATGGAGGATCTTGTGTTGACTGCCAGCCACTCTCCCAGAAATGCTTTCAGCAGGCGTCTCTGCTCTTCCCAACATCTCAGTTTTTTCCTGTCAACTAGGGAAAGAGCAAGAGAAAACTCACTGTAAAGGGTTTGGTTGACTTGTTCTGTTTCCCCTTAATGCTGTACCTTGCTGGGTGAAAGGTTTTGGATGAGGTTCCTAAAGGTGTGATTTTTCCATGAAGAGGAGCAATGTCTAAGTTTTTATTATTACCTTAAAAAGTATTTTTAAGGATTACTAATGAAATTTGTTCCATCCAGACCAAGCACAGTAACTTTTCATCACAATGCAAGAACTGCTAGCTTGGATGTTCACATTTGACCCCTGCAAACTCCAGCCTTACCAGAGTGTCCCTTTGACTGTTACCTACAAGTACTCCAGATAGTACAGCCAAAGTCATGAGAGCCATATCTTTGTGGCTGCTGTGTGCCCAGCCCCTCAGAAAGAAAAAAATACTCTTGGTTTCCTTTCCCAGAGGAAATTGTGTGATTGAACCACGCAACATGTTGCCAAATAACAGCCCCTGTGCAAGAAAACTTTCCCTCTGGAGGACAGTGGGTTAATTGGGCTGATTAAAATTCTGTTTCACTAATCATTCCCTGTAGAAGGGTTCTGTTTGTTTTACCAGGCTTCAGAATCCTCTTCCCAGCACTTCTGGTGATTTATTTAAGAGGCTGATTTTTGATTTTGCTCTCTGGTGTTTATTTTAATTTTGGGGGGTTTTTTTTCATACCAAAAGTAGAATCTGCTAAGATATTTCTCCTAGGAATTTTATTGATTCAGCAGGTCTATTCCCAATGTGAGCTCCTCTTTCAGAGATCTCCTTATGTCTGTGGAACCGAGCTGCCAAGCCTTGCTGACACTTCAAGTCCTTCAACAAGCATTACAACTCAGTATTTAAGGTCCTGAGGATAGGATCCATGAATTTGAAAGTGGGAACACTGAGGTATTGACCCATTTACAGCCACATAGCTGAGGAACAACAGGTTGCTGCTGAGTGACACGTGGCCTCATAGGGGCCTGCACTGGAAGGGAATTCCAGGGAAGGAAGTGACCTGTGCTTCTGCATATCACAAGCTCTCCATCAGAGAAAGAGTTATCAAGAATTGGAACAGGCTGCCAAGAGGAGTGGTGGGTTGACCATACCCGGAGGTATTTAAAAGCTGTGTAGACGTGGTGCTGAGGGACAGGATGCAGAGATGGTTCTTGTCAGACTTAGGCTGATGATAGGACTTGATCATCCAAAAGGTCCCTTCCAACCTGGGCAATTCTATAATTCCATGTTGTCCTCACTTTACCTGTCCAGCAGGGAGTCAAAGGGAATAACAGCATTGTCTCATTCTGCTGCCAGCACCAGAAATGGACCATCCACTAGGAGGGACCACCACTGGAGAAGGAAGGAGGGAGCTCCTGGCCACTGGAACAGGTCTGTGAGCCTTGCCAATGAGCTGCTGTCAGCTCCTGTGCCGGGCCAGCTGATCAAAGGCACCAAGCAACAGACACTTTCAAACTGAAAGAGCATCATGTCTGAGCTGTTAGTTACCCTGCTTCTGCAGCACGCCATTATTCCTGTTCCTTTTTCTCAGGATGGAAATAAGCAGGTGACTTAACTGTGCCATTCACTCGCTCAGCTTGCTGCAAGCAGGAATACAGAGATAACAGTGAATGTTGAGATATCATAGCAGAAACACTTATTGCTTGAAGGAGCCCACCTTCCTCCAGGAGAAGTGAATGTTGTAATGTTCACCTTTGGCTCAGCAGTGCCAGAACCTTCTGGAACCATTCCAGCTCTGCCCAAAGTAATTTGTCTCTGACAGGAGCCCGTTTTGCCTTGCCAGAAGGGCAGTACTGCTGCCACAACTCTCCATCCCACACACAGCTGACTGGCTTTGTCCTTCCTGAAGAGCCCTGCATATCTCTGCACCTTCCCCTGTGCAGAAGGATGGCATCCTCAGGGGAACAGCAGGAGAAGAAAGTAGGGCTCAGACTAATTGGATGCTAGATGTAATTGCTCTTCCGTACAGATGTACTTCAAAGGGATGCTGTCAGTTTAATAAATCACAGACTGAAAAGATCTTACCTGTTCTTATTATGGAGAACACCTAAAACTCTTATCACTGAAAGTCTGGAAGCACAAGTGTTTGCATTTTCTCCACAGGGACTGCTGTGTGTCTCTGACAGCACTTTGTTGACTGCCATTTCCCGTGTAAGCAGTTCCTCCCCTTGTTTACTCTGTGCTTCTCTCAGCATCTTTTTTTTTTTTTTCACATTCTATCTCATCACTTTGCCTCAACAAGGCTCCTGAAATAGTGGTCTTCTCCTACACCAAGCAGAAAGAGAAAAAAACAGCCTGGGCCAGATACTCTGCTGGTGTAGAGCAGCATGTTTGCTCAGCCCAGAGGCACCTCTCACACTGAAGCCCCACAAGTCTTTGCTCAGACCCTGTGCTGGACTCCAGCTGGAGCCATCAGCACCAACTCACCCAGATGCAAAATGAAATCTCTGTCTGGGACTCCAAGGCACAAGCCAAAAAGAGGAAGGGTTATTTAGCCCTGTAGAAGAGGATTAGTTGTGTGTGATTAGATAAAGGTAAACAGAAACTGTATCTGTATGGAAACCCAAGAGAGGATACAGCAGCAGAGGGCTTGCAACAGCAGCATCTGGGCTGTGATAGGGGCAGGGTGCAAAGGCTGGATAGGGATGTCCCTTTCCCATGAAGGATGCCTTCACACATAACAATGTCGTGGGGAGGTGGTGGAAAGCTGGTAGAGGTACAGGAACATGTGGTAGGGACTTCCAGGGCATGGCTGCCCACATGACTAACCAGGGGTATTAGAGCTCGGCTGCAGTACTGTGCTCATTCTGCTACCACAGCAAATTTGCTGCTGTCTTAAGCACAGTTCAGCATTAAAAAGCTCTTTTGTGCAGCTCCAGCTGCCTCATACCTTCATTTCAGCATCACACTTTGCTTGTCAGAGTTGGGCTGATGGTTGGACTAGATGATCTGAAAGGTCCCTTCCAACCTAGATGACTATGACTATGACTTTGCCCGGCTCAGTGTCCCAGGGGTGCTGGGAGCTTGTGGTGCCTTGGGGACAGTGCAGTGCCTTCTGTTCACTGTGAAACCCCCTGCAAACAAGCTCATCAAGCATTTTGAAACAACAGTGGGTGCTCTCAGCCCCAAAGGGTTCTCCCAGGCAAAATGAGGCAAGGGGTAGGCAGAAGTTATCAAGTAATGGCTGATCTGATGGGAAAAGAGCAGAGCATGACAGATGCTTGTTTTCTGTCTGCAAACCCAGTTAACCCTCCCAGTAATTTTTCCCTGCTGCAGACAAGTATCTGGAAAACCAGAGGCATTCAGGTATTTTGTTGTCGGGATGTTCACAGATGCCATTTCTCATCCTGAACTGCCAGGCTGCTGTATGCCCACACAAACATATTGGGATATCACAAGGCAGCAGTACTGACCCTGTTTCAGGAGTCAGACAAGGACATCTGCTGGTTTGCTACAGGAGATAGCATTCTTCCAAGGGAAGAAATCTGTTAATCCAGCTGCTTTCGTAATCCAGAATGTAATGCTGATCATCATGCATAAAACAACATATTTTACATTTGCTTTGTTATAATTCTGCCTGCCCACCAGGCAGCAGCTCTGTGATAATTGCCGGCTGGAAGGAGAGGTTTCTTTGTGTGCAAGAGCTACCTCTAGTGTCCAAGATGAGACCATGAAGTGAATGATGCGTCTGGGTTGCTGGAAGCACTGATTATATTCTGCCTGGCAGTTCAGAGATCACGCGTAATTGCTTTTCCAGGACAGCAATTCTTTGAAATACATTTTCAGAGATGCAGATACATGAGGGATGTACAGTGGTTTCCTTTTTTTCTATACCTAAACATCCTCAAAGCAGAGACATCCTCATGCAACAGGAAATGAAGGACACCTATTCTGAGATTGGTCCCGGCGCTGAGATGCTTGCAGAATACCTGACTCTCTTCACAACAAGCTATTTTATTTCCTTTTCTGCAATCTCTTCCAGTAATTAAGAATTGCTTCAGTTGCAGCAGACCTGTGCTAGAGGCCTGCTGGTCTTTTCCCATGATGCAGTAAGTTGATGGGGGAAAACACCCTGCCTGTCAGCAATATTTTGGAGTGGGAACACCTGCAAGTCTACTTTCACAGCAGGTTTGCACCCTGAA
>VZTY01000875.1:0-15536 GCA_013400935.1 Turnix velox | reverse complement strand
TTCAGGTATTGAGAAGCTGCTCTGAGGTCCCCCCTGAGCCTTCCCTTGCTGCAAAAGATTTCTTTTGAAGTGATTTAAGCTGACTGTGAGTTGTCAGATGTCACTGTTCCTGTCCAGCTTTCTCCCTGTGCTGCCGTGGGAGCTGTAGGGCAGATCTGGATAAGGACCCAGTTCATGTTCATGGCAAACTCAGCCAATCCCTCCTGTACCCCACACGTGGGAGAGGGTCAGGGAAGTGAAAGGACAAGAAGGCAGGTCCTGTGATGTGCCAGACGGAGCTGCATCTCAGACAATCCCAGCTGGGACAGAACTATGAAGGAAGGGACCTTCAACCTCTGTGTGAAAGACCCAGGGTTAAGCTTGGCGTTGCAGGAGCAAGAGTAGGGGAGTTCAGGGGGCTGTGGGATCTCAGGGATTGAACAAGACACACAAGCTGAGTCAGGAGGGTGGGTAATGAGGTGCTGGGGTTAGATGTGGAGCAGGCAGTGTGTAAGCTGCAACCAGAAGGGTGAGCATCTATTGCATCCTCAACAGGTAAACAGCCCATGTCATCTATGTGCCCCTCCATCCTCGTGGATAAGACCAAAAAAGTCAAGATGGTGGTTGGTGCTTCCGGAGGAACAAAAATAACTACAGCAACAGCACTGGTATGTGATGGTGTGGGCCAGCTGGGGACAAGGGTGAAACAAAACCAAGATGGAGGTGAGGTTTGGGGAGGGGCTCAAGTCTCCAGCTGTGAAGTGACCATGGCTGTGGCACCCTGCTCTGCTGGGGGCTTGAAGGGAGGTTTTATTCTGGCTTTCTCCAGTCCAGACCTTCCTACCAGAGCTACAAATGGTCTCTTATATGACTTCCTTCAGTGATTCTAGGTGTTTTACTTGGACCTGTTGCTCTTCCTGCTTGTAGGAGATCCATGACATCAGCTTAGCTTTGTCTTCTCTCTCTAGATCTCCATGAGCTAAGTCTCTTTATCTAATTCCAAGCAGATTGCTACACTTTGGATGAAAGTCACTCAGAGAAGCTAAAAAAGAACTAAGAAGCTAAATAAGATCTTGGGCCAGGCATGATGCCAGGACACCTCCCAGGCAGGCTGGGTGTGAGGTGGCAGCCACTCAAAGGTCCAGCTGGACCAAGAGTGTTTGCAGGAGAAAGCTGTCTCCAGTGTCAGCACGTGGAGAAGTTCAGAGCATCAGGCTGGATCCTGCTTTCTGGCTGATGCAGAGATGAAATCTCTATAAAAACCACTACAAGCAGCTTTGTAAGCCCTTGACCCCGAGGCTTTTTTCCACTTGCCAGCAGCTCCAGCCTGCAAGTGAAGCAGGGAGAGATGAGCCAGGCTTAAAGAATCTGGTGGAACAGCTGTAGACTGTTGCTGAGGTGACTCCTAAATCAGTCAGCATTCACTTCATCACAGCAGCATAAACCCAGCTGTAATTGTTTGAGGATCTGATCCTTTTACTGCATTCATTTTTGTAACTTGTGGTCTCTTGAATCCTTCTGAACATACACAAGGTGACATGTTGCAATGCTTTGCTTAGCCAAGGGGGAAAATGCTGTAGGCAGAAGGAACCAGAAGCCATAGTTCTGACGAACCTCCTTCAGGCTTCTCTACCTGTGTTGCCACAAGGTTCAAGCTTTGCTGAAGACATGTGACTAACATTAAGGCTTCCTTCTTCTCACAGGCCATCATCAATTCCATCTGGTTTGGTTATGATGTGAAGAAAGCAGTGGAAGAGCCCAGAATTCACAATCAGCTGTTTCCCAATATCACAGAGCTTGAGAAGAACATAGGGAAGGTTTGTCTAACTTTACACTCTGGGGGATGTGTGGGCTTCTTGTGTGGTGCTGGATTCCTAGTGTGGAGAGATCATGTTTTTGTGGCACATCATAAAGCTTTGCCAGATATTCCTAAGTGAGCAGTATTGGAGCTGGCTGAGTAACAAGGGGATATTCAGACTGTCTCAGTCACATGGAAACTAGTGCTTCCAAACATCTGAATCTGAAGGTAGAAATCTTCATAGTAGTATCCTAATAGCTCAAAGAACTTGCAAAATAATAAACCACATCGTAGCATGAGCCATTCACCACTCTAAATCCATGACTGAGAAGGATCTTGTCCTGTTGTGCAACCTCAGGATGAATCACAGAGTTACAGAATTGTTAGTGCTGGACCATCAAAGACCATCTTGTTCCAATGCCCTGCCCTAGGCAGGGACACCTCCCAGAAGATCAGGTTGCTCAAAGCCCCCTCCAATCTGGCCTTAAATCCCTTCAGGGATGGAGCAGCCACAGCTTCTCTGGGCAACCTGAACTGAGAGCCCTCACAGAAAGGAACTTCTTCCTAACATCTGGAAGAGGCTATCTCCCTGGAGTCTTCTCTTCTCCTGGCTGAGCAAGCCCAACTCTCTCAGAGGTTCTAGATCTCTCTGTAGACATTAAACAGCACCAGACCCAGTACTGACACCTGAGAAACACCACTCATCACAGGTCATCTCTTGGACATTGAGCCACTGATTGCAGCTCTTGCAGTGTGGCCATCCAACCAGATCCTTGTCAGACAAGCAGTCCATCTCTCCAGTTTAGAGACAAGGATTTTGTATGGGACAGCATCAGATGCCTTGAACAAGCTCAGGTAGATGCCATCAGTTGCTTTTCCCATATCCCCCTGTGCTGTCTTCTCCTGGACAGAATTTGAAGCACAGACAGTGAGGGAGGGTGTATTGAGGGAGCTGAGAGCAAACTTGTAAGGCCTGGTATAGATCCAGTTTTTGCATATATCTCATCCCATATCCCATTGCATTCCTCTGTATTAGGGACAACAACCATAAGGTGGTTTTGTTCAGCAAGCTGTGCAGAAGATCCTCTTTTAATAAACTTATTGCAGTAACTGCTAAGTTCCTGCCTGCACTGGGGAGAAGTGAGTGGAATGTGGAATGTATTTCACTACTGATGCCTGTTCCTGGGGTCATCAGGGCAAAGGATACTGTGTGAAAAGCTGTGTCTTGACTGTTCTCTGAACAGTCAGTTCACAAAGGCAGAATTTTAGGAGAAAATGGGGAGAAGGTTTGTGCAGGGGGGTTGGGATTAGATGATCTTTAAGTTCCCTTCCAACCCAAACTGTTCTATGATCTCTCTGTGTTTCGCCAGAAATTATTCTGCCTGTTGGGATACAATCATCTGAGGCAGAAAATTCCATGGCAAGGAGTAGTATTGGTAGCCCACACTGTCTTCTCAATTTTTCCTCCTCAAAAGTGGGACATTTTGGACCCTTCCAAGAGGAACTGTAGTATGTAGCTTCTAATCCAGGCACTGAGCTCTTGGTAGTGGTGGAGGAGGCAGGGCAGAGGCTACAGGATGTGTGTGTGTGCATGTAGCTTGTGTCTCTCCTGTTGTCCTCACTCACTTCTGTGTTTCAGGGTGTAGAAGAGCAGCTGAAGAGGAGAAAACACAACACCACGAGCATGGGCAGTGGAGCAGTGGTTCAGGCCATTCTCAGCACAGATAAAGGATGGGCTGCAGCCTCAGATTCCCGAAAAGGTGGCTTCCCTGCAGGCTATTGACATGGATCTACTCCTTTTTTTCAGTGGTCTAGTGACACTGAGGTGCGTTTTGGGGAAAAAAGATCCTTTAGATCTGCAACTCAGGGACTTCTCACAGGAAAAAGAACAAATTTACCTGTGGTTCTATTGACAGAGCTGGGACAGTTCTCTACAGCCATGACCGAAATGCCTCATGCTACAGCAGCCTGCCAAGACAGGATGTGTAGTACTTACTTGAAGAGTCTCTTTCTGCCTTGAAGAGTCTGTTCCCTGCTTCCTCTCCATCCCATGAAGACCGACTGAGTACCCCAAGTCTCTCAAGAAGGTCCAGCTCATTCAAGCAGCAGGAATGTTTCCCCTGAGCTGCATCAGCTGCCAGGAATGTCCTTGACACTATCAGAGAAGTTATTTCTTTGCTGATGAGTAGGTGGCAGATATAGGACTCTGGGGAGTGGGTATTCTAAGTCACAAACTAAATGATCTGTGCCATAACAGGAAGCCCCAACCCTAAACTTGGATACGCCTTCACAATCTCTCCACTCTTTCTTTAACAAGAGATTTTCCTACTTTTCCACTTGAACTGATTTGGGGACGTGAGGGGGGGGGAAATGGCTTCAAATGTTTTTTCTGTTTCTGTTGAGGAGGTCTAAAGGGAAGATGCTACCTGTAAAACTCTGAGCACAACTCAAATAAATAAGAATGGAGTCAAAGTTTTTCTTGCCTCCTCAGTTGCTGCTGCAAAAAGGGATGATGAGAGTCAGTGTGAAAGAAGCTCTCCTCAGTTCTTTCTCTGTTCTTTGCTCCTTTGATGAAGCTATGAGTAAAAAAAGAGAAAAAATCAAGAAGTAAAATGCATAAAATAGGCTTGGTTTTGTCCAGTTTGCTTTTTATCACATGGCACTGCAGGCCAGAAGAGCCAAAATGTGAGGAAAGAGAAGAACCTCATCATAGAATCATAGAATAGTTCAGGTTGGAAGGGACCTTAAAGATCCTCAAGTTCCAAACCCCCTGCCTTGTCCAGCCTGGCCTTAAACATTTCAGATCAGATGAAATCAGCCTGAAATCAACACTGAATGTTTCAGGGTGTTGTCAAGCTCTAGTGATGTTTATTAAAGCCTTGAAAAGCACAAAACTGCAAGTGAACTGGTCTGGTTGGTTTGTGGAAACATCCATCCTGTCAGGTTCTGCGATCCTTAGAATACTGAATGCACTGAAGAGAAAATGAAAGGCTGAAACTCTCTTTCACAATCGTTTCTGGAACAGAGGAGAGCCTGTTTCCAGGAATAAAATGATAGTGAGATGGTGATAAAAGAGTCATAACTTTGACTCTTTGTCTGTGTTGCTTCCACTAAATGAGTTGCTTTATCAAAACTCTCTGGGTTTTGCTCTGGGATTTGCTTCTGAAAGCAAAAGCAAGAGGAGGATCTGTAGTATGAGACCTCCTAATCCAGGCACTGAACTCTTGGTAGTGGTGGAGGAGGCAGGGCAGAGACTACAGGGTGTGCGTGTGTGCATGTAGTTTATCTATTTCCTGTTGTCCTCACTCACTTCTGTGTTTCAGGGTGTAGAAGAGCAGCTAAAGAGGAGAAAACACAACACCACAAGTATGGGCAGTGGAGCAGTGGTTGTTGCAGCAAAGGCAGTGGCTGTAATCACAGCCTCATTGGGCTCCCTCCAAAATTTAGTTAGCTTGGGACCAGACCCAGTTGCTTTTATTCCTGAACCAAGACTTTGCCTTTTCTGCATCTTTCTAGGTCACAAGGGATGCCAGACTGGAGTTATACTCAATTTAATCTCTTATTGCTGCAAAATAAGCTCATTGAACCCCTACAGTGGCTGCAGTCAGAACCACAGCAGAAAATAGAATCATAGAATAGTTCAGGTTGGAAGAGACCTTAAAGATCATGGAGTTCCACCCCCCCTGCCATAGGCAGGGACACCTCCCACTACATCAGGCTGCTCAGTACCTTGTCTAGCCTGGCCTTAAACACCTCCAGGGACATCCACAGCCTGTTAAACTGCTTGTGCTCTGAAACTGAAAGGTCAGTGATGTCTGGGAAATGACTGTTGGGCAAACGTGCTGTCAGAAACAAGTCTGAGTAACTCCTAACAGTTGGTGACACAGCAGTTTTAGTTTGGTTTCTGAATCTCTTCTAGCTAGTCAGAAAGCTGCCCTGTTATTTATAACCTGTGTCGCAACACTCACCCTATGGAAAGCTCAGATTTTGCCACAGCAAAAGCATTGTTCTTCTTTAAAAAAAAAAGAAATTCTTACAAATGTTTTTACAGCCTTGACTTGCCAGAAATTAATTTGTTAATGAATTTGTTTGCTTTTTTAGCAGAGATCTGATTTTTTTAAAACCAATCTTGTGTTTACCTGTATTAAGAAACCCAAACCTGCTCTGGGTACTTCTGGGTGCTCCCATGTGCTATCATTATCTACAACTCAGTTGGACATATCTGTGCCTGAGGCTTGCACCCTGCTGCTGCTTTGATACCACTCAGTGTGTTGAGGCTGCCTGAGTATCAGTAGGTAGATGTCAGTCAATGATTCCTACTGTGATACCTCCTGATTGTTCCCGGCAGACTACTCAGCTTCTCTGAGCACTTCAGCTACAATCAGAGTTCTTCCTGTGACTGTCTCACCCCTCTGAATGCAGCAATCCACACAGATCTTCAGCTTCTCCAAGGGTGGACTGAGACTCTAGAATGAATCATAGAATCATAGAATAGTTGGGGCTGGAAGGGACCAAGTTTCAACCCCCCTGCCATAGGCAGGGACACCTCCCACTACATCAGGCTGCTCAGTGCCTTGTCCAGCCTGGCCTTAAACCCCTCAAGGGATGAGGGGACATCCACAGCCTCTCTGGGCAACCTCTTCCAGTGTCTCACTACCCTCACCCTAAAGAATTTCTTTCTTCTGTCTAGCCTGGATCTACCCTCTTCCAATTTACATCCATTCTTTCTAGTCCTCCCATCACATATCATATTAAAAAGTCCTACCCTTGCCTTTCAGGTATTGAGAAGCTACTTTGAGGCCCCCCTGAGCCTTCTCTTCACCAAGCTGAACAACCCCAACTCCTTCAGCCTGTCTTCACAAGGCAGTTGCTCCAGCCCTTTGACCATCTTGGTGGCCCTACTGCTGCTGCTGGGATCCCCTGTGTCAAAGTCCTCTCCCAGCCTCCTCCCGCTGCCTTAGGCTGGGCAATGGTTTCTGAGGAGAAATTCCCAGTGGCCAGGCTTAAAACCAATTTATTAAAAATACAATTTGAAGATTTCATTAGAAAATAGAGCAGCCTCTGTATAATGGTGCTTTACAAAGTCCACTTACATTGACAACGTACAACAATAATGCTCTCCCGTTGGCGTGAGGGTGAATGGAGTGGAACCAGACCAGGAGGTTCTTGACCCAAGAAGATTTTATCAGTGGTGAGGAAGTGGCAGGGTGAGAGCAGAGGAATGAAGAGAGTTAAAACTCCTCCACTTCCTCAGAAGGCACAGTGAGGGATCTGCCCTCTCATTCCTTTCTGTCATGCAAATTAAAGCTGTGATGGGTTTGAGAACTGCTGAAGTGGCTCAGTTTAAAGGTTAGTAGCAAAGCAGTTAAATTGGGCTACACAAAACATTCCCATGTTTTTTTGATGGGAAGTTGGTGGTAAGGTGGAAGTTACTGCACTGGTAAGGTGATAAAGTGGATCACTGAGGTGTGTTTTACCCCAAGGTCTGTGAGAAGAGCAGGCAATTTGAGGTTTGGTGACTTGGCTTTTTTGTTACCAACACTTGATGGAACACTCAGCAACTTAGCTGGAACACTTAGATGGAACACTTAGCAACACTCTGGTGAGCAGAGAAGCAAGATGTGCTGTCCCAGCAGACAGATACATTTCCCAGTGCTTTTTGAAGCCCAGTTGGGCTCACTGGAAATAGCTACAGCTCTTGCTGAAGCCACCATCTGATCCTGCTGGTCTGTCTGCTCCTGAAATGGGAGCTGCACATGTGTCTGGTGCTACCTACCTACCCCAGTGAAAACCTGTCTCTGGAACAGAGGCACCCAGGAACTGGTAACAAACTTCCAGGGGTTAATAAAACCAGAAAACTTCAGTGTGTGATGTGAACTAAATGTATCTACCGAGGGATTTTGATCTAGCCCCTGCCAAATGAACATCAGTAATGACCTTCTTGCTTGCCAAAGTTCAGGCCATTCCCTCTCTCTGTTCCCATTCAGTGAGTGTGCAGATCTGACTGAGAAAACAGGAATTCTTCCCGAAATGAGTGATTTAAAATAAATCCCACTTGGATGAGGGAGTGCATGCTGCTGGCTCTGTACATAAGTAACTTGTCTCCTAGATAGATGATTCATGATTCATGGTTATGATCTGGTGAATTAGAAGTACTTGTTTAGTTTAGCTCTGATACGGCTGTGGTTATACTACAGTCATTAGTGCAATTCATGAAGGAAAACACGTCTGGCCCCAGTCAGCTTTACTCACATCATAGAATCATAGAATATTTTGGGTTGGAAGGGACCTTAAAGATCATCATGTTCCAACCCCCCTGCCATAGGCAGGGACACCTCCCACTACATCAGGCTGCTCAGTGCCTTGTCCAGCCTGGCCTTAAACACCTCCAGAGAGGGGGCATCCACAGCCTCTCTGGGCAACCTCTTCCACTGTTTCACTGCCCTCACCACAAAGAATTTCTTTCTTATGTCCAGCCTGACTCTACCTCCTTCCACTTTACATCCTTTATTTCTAGTCCTCCCATCACATGGTCTTCTTAAAAAGCCCTACCTCTGCCTTTCTGTAGCCCCCTGAAAAGGGTATTGAGAAGCTCCTCTGAGGTCCCCCCTGAGCTTTCTCTTCACCAGGCTGAACAACCCCAACTCCTTCAGCCTGTCTTCACAAAGCAGTTGCTCCAGCCCTTTGACCATCTTTGTGCCCTCCTCTGGACCTGCTCCAACAGCTCAATGTTCTTCTTATGTTGAGGACACAATACTGCAGGTGGGGCCTGGAGATGTGAGTGAAGAATGAGGTTTTAGCCACCTGATGGCTTAATTGTACAGGCTCCACAGGTAGGAACATCCACATAAAACCTCCCTGGCCATGTTTGATAGGGGGGAATGTGGATGGACTTGTTTTACGTTGTTTTTTTTAATAGTGTGTGCCCAAATGTTCAGGTATTTGCAGGGGGAATATATTTGTGCACCAGGAGTACCATGGGCTGTGTGTGAGGTGTGAAGAACGTGCAAAGGGAGAGCTATGGTAGTGCCCTGCACTGGTCTGTCCTCACCTTCAGAAACACAGAGGGGTGTCCATAGCAACAGGGGAGAGTGGCTCAAAAGCTTTCAGGAAGTCAGGAAGTTGTTTGGGATGGTGGCAACTTGCTCTTGAGCATTTAAGCAGAGGTTTAGGGGTACTGTTGGTTGACTTGGTTGTGGTTTTCTCCTTAAACCTTGGGTGCTTTGAGTGGGGCAAGGGTACAGAAAAACTACCGAAGTCCTTCTGAGTCCAGGTGCATCACTCCAGGTCTCTCCTCCAGAAGTTTTCTCCTTGTGATAGTTCTTAAATAGTCCCACAGTTTCCTTCTTGTGATCTTAAGGAACAATGAGAGTCAGGCTGTGGAAAGAGGGATGTGGAACACATCCCTGGGCCAGGGAAGAAAAGTATTCTGCTAATGCCTGATAGTGCTGCATCAGTGCTCAGCTGGCTAGGCTGAGCTCAGGGCTACAAACAAAGACTTCTGATCCCTTGCCTTTTGAAGAAAGTTATAAAGCTTCCAAAATCAACAGGGCTTCCTCTGCATTTACTCACTTGCCTTCCCAAATGACTTCTCTTCTGCTGGCACTGAGAAGGGAGAAGTGGCACAGACCACAGGGAGAAGAGCAACCAAGGAAGGAAACTGAAGCTTGTCCATCTCAGGAGCAGGGAATTCACATCATCCCATTCTCAGACTCACTCATCTGCAGCATTGAAGGAAGTTCTGGCACAGCTACTCTCAGCTGGTGAGGTCCTCTGCATCCCCATGGTAGATGCATGCAATGGTGTGCTGTCACTTTTGGGATAAGTAGGAGTTTTTTTGGACAGGAAGAACAAGAAATGGAGTTGGGAGTTTTGCTCCCTTCCCTTTCAAACCCACCCTCTAAGACTGTGTGCTTGAGATCCTAAAATCCTGACTCTACAGGTCCTGAGGTTTAATTACTGAGTCTCAGTAATAATGAGCTTCTGTTGCCAAGAGCCAGAGAAAGGAACCAATTCTGCTCTTAGCTGAGACTCCCCAGAAAGAATGGAAGGCAGGGCTGAGTCTTTTCACTCTGGGGTCTGAAGAGCTGATGTGCTCAAGAAATATGGTTCTTCTGTGTATCACAGAAGTAATGAAGGGTGTAGCTCTAAACAAGGCTGGAGGACCTGTCCTTGTATTGCCTGAGGTGACTTGCAGTCCACTTGAATAATGTGTTATCACAAGTTTTGCTCGTACTCTTGGAGACATCCTGACAGGAACAGGCAATACCAGCACATCCAAGCCAAAGCATTTTCTCAATCTAGTTCATTCCTGTCCTGTTGTGCTGGCATTTTGTGCTAATATCCAGCTGATTGCCCCAGCTTCCTTTTGTCAGAGTAAGCAGAGATGCATTTTCCTTCCTTGGAAATTCCCTGCACAACATTCATTGCAAATGTGGTCTTCTTTTCTTTATGTCCTCTCCTCAGCAGGCCAAGCCTAATCTCCTGTAGGGGGGACAGAAGAGGAAATGGAGTGAATGGGGCACGAGCCTGAGGTCTTGGCATCACCAGGTGAGAAAATGAAGGATGTGTACAAGTGGCCAGGTTAAGAAAGTGAACTTTAAGCAAGAAGGAGGCCAGCTAGAAACAGGATACAGGTGATTGTGGAGAGTTACAGAAGTGACATAGAATCATAGAATAGTTCAGGTTGGAAGGGACCTTAAAGATCATCGAGTCCCAACCCCCCTGCCATAGGCAGGGACACCTCCCACTACATCAGGCTGCTCAGTGCCTTGTCCAGCCTGGCCTTAAACACCTCCAGAGAGGGGGCATCCACAGCCTCTCTGGGCAACCGGTTCCAGTGTTTCACTACCCTCACCCTAAAGAATTTCTTTCTTATATCTAGAAATATATATCTAGAATCTACCCCCTTCCAATTTACATCCATTATTTCTAGTCCTCCCATCACATATCTTATTAAAAAGTCCTACCCCTGCCTTTCTGTGGGCATTCTCACCAAATGAAGAAAACTCTCAGATCCATTTGAGAGAACCCACCTCATTGAAATGATCCTCAAACAGGAGACTGTCACCATCGGCGTGCATGATGGGAGCTGAAATGGCATGTTCCAAGTCATAGCCAAACCACAGCTTGTTTATGATGGCCTGCAAGGAAACAGGTCCCAGAATCACAGTCTGACTGGAGAAAGTGACTGAGAACCAGAGGCATGTGCTGCCATCCTCTGCACTGGGGTAAATCAGACCTGTGTGCTGTAACTCCTGCCTGTAGGGTGGTGCAAAGCTGGGCTGTAGAAAGGCTGCACTGAGTCAAACCACAGCCATGTCTCCTGCCCTCAGGGTGACCAGTGCCAGATGTTCAGGGCAAGCACACAATGAGACTTCCACAGATGTTTTTCCAGAGTCCAACTGGTGTCCCTGAATTCACTAGTTACTCATGGATTGTGTAGCAAAGCAATTCCTTCTGTTCAGGATAGAGTGTACTCCCTGTGCTCAGGGGAAGAGTTATTGTGCAGTTCCTATTCACTCACCATTGCAGTAGCACTGATAATCCTGGACCCACCAGCTCCTCCAATCACCAGCATGTCTCCTGTCTTGGAGATGACAATGGAAGGCACCATTGCTGAGGGAGGCTTCTCTCCTGGAGCAGAAGCAGAGGATTATCCTTCCCATGTGGCTCTTAAGCTGGTTGGAGACACACACAAGTTTATCTGCCCCATCCTTCTTGCATTGCACATGGGAAACCAAGCTGCTGCTTATTCCCCTAGGAGCTCCAGCCTTCCAGAAGAATCTGCCTCTATGTGCTGAGACCCCATCTCACAAGAAACTGGAGCTCTCTTGCACAGGCTACATAGGAAGCATGTCTTGTGCTCATCCTATGAGCATTTAGGACTTGATGCAGTTCTTTTCTTTTTTTCATCTCTGTCTTGAATCAGAACTCCCAGGTTTCCATGTAAGGGCACATATTAGTATGCAAGATGCATTTAAAAGGGCTTTATCCTCTGTTGGCCTCAAACAAACTTGCTCTTATTCAGCTCTAGGAGAGGAAAGAGTGCCTGCAGTTTGCAAGGAGTTCCAGCATAGCCACATCATAGCCCAGTGTTTTGAGTGTGAGAACACTCACCTGGTTTAATGGTTCTATTTGAGATGCAGAAATCAGCGAGTTCATTATTTAAAATGATCCCAGTTTGTTCAGAATACACAGAGGAGCCAAACCTGCAGGAGGAGTAAGACAAACATTTTGAGTGCTCACTATTTTCCTGTTGTGGATGACTTGAACATGTGGAAACACGTGGGTTACTTCTATCTATTCTGCTGCCCCAGACAGGATGTCCAAAGCTCTTTATGCTGCTGTGCTAGAGCCAAAGATCAGCTCCCTGTTAGTCAGGCACTGGGGTTTTGTCCAACAGACAGAACCTCAGCAGAGCTCAGCAAGTTGTAACATCTTTGTCAGTTCTGATGTTCCTTTGAGCTGATGCACAAAGACCTTTGCTGCCTCACAGAATAGTTTGGGTTGGAAGGGATCTTAAAGATCATCAAGTTCCACCCCCCCTGCCATAGGCAGGGACACCTCGCACTACATCAGGCTGCTCAGTGGTCTTAAACACCTCCAGAGAGGGGGCATCCACAGCCTCTCTGGGCAACCTCTTCCAGTGTTTCACTACCCTCACCACAAAGAATTTCTTTCTTATGTCTGGCCTGAATCTCCCCTCTTCCCATTTACATCCATCATTTCTAGTCCTCCCATCACATATCTTATTAAAAAGTCCTACCCCTGCCTTTCTGTAGCCCCCTGAAAAGGGTATTGAGAAGCTACTCTGAGGTCCCCCCTGAGCCTTCTCTTCACCAAGCTGAACAACCCCAACTCCTTCAGCCTGTCTTCACAAGGCAGTTGCTCCAGCCCTTTGATCATCTTTGTGTCCCTCCTCTAGACCTGCTGCAACAGCTCAATGTCCTTCTTATGTTGAGAACTCCAGTACTGGACACAATACTCCAGGTGGAGCCTAAGATTGGGCTGTATCACTGCAGCCCAAGAGGTTTGTATTTCTGGTTAACAGCCCTTCCAGGTACCCTGACACACAACCTGTGTGACTCAGTGACAATGCCAAGGGATACTCACGGAAAATTGATGGTGCTGGTGGCAGAGACAGCACTGCCATCTGCAGCAAGCACAGAGATGTGGCTTGTGCCCATACTTTGGTACCAGTGGTTTGAGGCAGAGTCCAACACGTTGTAGTGGCTGAGTGGGTGGTCGCCACGGTCATCTATTCGGTGTCTGACAAGCTCGGCCATCTTGTCAGACAGCATGGTCCTCACAGTCTCCTGCAACCAAAGAGAGGACACTGAGCTTGTGTCACCAAAGCACAAGAGAGACTGGGGAGATCTAGCCCAGATCTTGGGGACATGCACTAGCAGCATTCAGCCCCAGTCTGATTCCCCAGGCCACTCTCATTTGAGGACATTGAGCTGTTGGAGCAGGTCCAGAGAAGGGCCACGAAGATAGTCGAAGGGCTGGAGCAACTGCCCTATGAAGACAGGCTGAAGGAGTTGGGGTTGTTCAGCCTGGAGAAGAGAAGGCTCAGGGGGGACCTCAGAGTAACTTACCAGTACCTGAGGGGGTCCTACAGAAAGGCAGGGGAAGGAATTTTTAATATGATATTGGAAGGGAGGACTAGAAACAATGGATGTAAATTGGAAGGGGGGAGATTTAAATTTGACATAAGAAAGAAATTCTTTGTGGTGAGGGTAGTGAAACACTGGAAGAGGTTGCCCAGAGAGGTTGTGGATGCCCCCTCTCTGGAGGGGTTCAAGGCCAGGCTGGACAAGGCACTGAGCAGCCTGATGTAGTGGGAGGTGTCCCTGTCTATGTCAGGGGGGTTGGAACTTGATGATCTTTAAGGTCCCTTCCAACCCAAACTATTCTATGATTCTACGAAATGAGAGGATCCAGCTCTCAGGAACTTCAGCAGTGGCAAGAGCGTGTGCACATCCCTTATCAGGCACGTGAGTGTCAACCTGCAGCTAAACATCAACTTCAGACAAAGTAAACCACCTCATCCTGCCCCAGCCTTGGCCAGCAGAACAGCATTGCCTTTTACTAGCAGATGGAAGGATTTTCTTTCCTTCCATGGCTGCAAAGCAGGAGGGTGTCAAAGCATCCCTTGGGCTGGCTGGCAGGGCACTCTGCTCCAGGGCTCAGCAAGGAGGTTACAATGAGTCAGTGACAATGAAGATTTTTTTTAAATTGGCAGGAAATGGACTTCCCTGCTCCCTCTGGACAGCAGCTGTGGGTGTCTGTGGCTGCCTTTGTGCATGGTGTCAGCTCACCTCTGATCCAGAGAAGGCTGGGTCACTCATGAGGGGTTTGAGCATATTGCCAAATTTCAGGACCTCTGCAATGTGATGGTAGGCTTCCACCATAGCCTTGGGTATGGCCAGTGACACCTGATGGAGTTTATACTCTACAGACAAGCATAAAATAATTTTGTTAATAGACCTAAGGTGATGTAGTTTCTAGAATTATTAAAAAGTTGAAAAGCACCTCATTTTACTATCCCACTTCTTATCATATTCCCCCTATGCTTTAACTGGATATGGACACAGAAACTGCCCAGCACTAAGTTCTGCTGTGACTTCAATTCCTCCTGAAGCTTTGTGAAAATCTCATCACCTATGGCCTTTGCAGCAGCTCTGGTGATACTGAGCCATGGGGAAAATGAACCAGTTCATCATCCTGCTGCACAGTCCCACTGCTGTTCTGGTGCCCACTGTGGCTTGCCACTTCCATTTCTACCCATTACTGGTCTGCTGCTCTAAAGCAGCCTCTTTGCAAACCTCTTGCTGCCCCATTGCTCTTTGGGAATTTACCTTCTAATATCTTGAGGATGAACATGAGCACAGCACCTCCCATGGGTGGTCCAGCAGAAAACACAGTGTGGTTCTGGAGGGTAAGGCGCAGTGCTGGGGACACTTCTGCTTTGTATGCCTTCAGGTCATCCAATGAAATTGTGGATCCTTCAACAGAAAACCAGATGGGTAGCTGGCATCAGCACATTATCCTCTACTAGGTACAGCCAGAAGCATCACTGGACACTCTGAATTTCATTCACTAAGCAATGTCATCTAGTGCCAAACCCCAGGACATCTCGAAGCCTTAGTGAGCTGGAGAGGCCAGACATAAGGCTAGACATAAGAAAGCAATTCTTTAGGGTGAGGGTAGTGAAACACTGGAAGAGGTTGCCCAGAGAGGCTGTGGATGCCCCCTCTCTGGAGGTGTTTAAGGCCAGGCTGGACAAGGCACTGAGCAGCCTGATGTAGTGGGAGGTGTCCCTGCCTATGGCAGGGGGATTGGAACTCCATGATCTTTAAGGTCCCTTCCAACCCAAACTATTCTATGATTCTATGTTTGTTTCTTTTCAAAGTTGCAAGAGGAGTAGAGTTCCCAGGCATTCATTCTGTAGGAGGTGGTGGTTGTTAACAGCTGAATACTTGTGCTGTTCAGCCAAGAAAGCTGCATTGTGATTCTCACCTAATCTCCAGAGAAGTTGGGAGCTTTACCTCTTACTTTGGTTACCACTAGTTGCAGGATAGAAAATGCTTTTCCAGGCTTGTCACAGAGCAGCACCTTCCCTAGAAATGCTTTGTGCCTGTGTGTCTGAAGGCTCCTGCTGTCCTGTAGGCTGAGTAGCCTGATTAATACTCCATCATTCTGTCTTTCAGGGCCCTGTGAAGGCTTCAATACAAGAGCAAGTCCTACCTGAATG
>VZTY01000868.1:991-12426 GCA_013400935.1 Turnix velox | reverse complement strand
AAGGGCTGGAGCAACTGCCTTATGAAGACAGGCTGAAGGAGTTGGGGTTGTTCAGCTTGGGAAAGAGAAGGCTCAGGAGGGACCTCAGAGGAGCTTCTCAATACCAGAAGGGGTTACAGAAAGGCAGGGGGAGGACTTTTTAATAGGATATGTGACGGGAGGACTAGAAATGATTGATGTGAATTGGAAGAGGAGAGATTCAGGCTAGATATGAGAAAGAAGTTGGAAGGGACCTTCAAAAGCCATCTAGTCCAACTCCCCTGCAGTAGAGCAGTGACATCCTGCAGCGGATGAGGTTGCTCAGAGCCTTGAGAAGCCTGACCTCGCTAAAAAATATCCAGTTCTTTTTCTTTGATCACAAATTCTTTCTGCCCATGGCATGGGAGCTGGAACTAGATGATCTTTAAGGTCCCTTCCAACCCAAACCACTGTATGATTCTAAAGTGTGTGTCTCCCTCCTTTGATGGAGAAAGATTTCCCTCTCACAAAGTACCCCTCATCAGCAGTGGTGCTTTCTGAGCTGTAACTGGTATTCAAAGTGAAGAAGAGTATTTCCCCTTATTTACTGCCTCTTTCTTTATTTGGGCTGGAGTAGCAGCTTGAGGCACTGATTGGGACCCCCTTGTGGAAGGCATAATGAAAAGATGGTCCCTGCCCCAAAGAGCTCCCAGTTTAATTACCCAACAAGCCACAACAAAGGGATGACCCCATACAGACAAGGAGGAGCAGGAGGGAGACAATTCTGATTAGCTTAATAAGTCCTGGTCACAGCACAACAGCTGCCTGACATTGTCACTAATTGTCACTCCAATTGCTACCAGAGAATTCTTCCAGTTTAATGGCAAAATATTCTCCATCACCAGGGGGTGAGGGGAAAACCCAGCACAAGACACATTCGTGGTTGAAGGAACCATCACACTTGTAAGTGGGATTTAATGCAAATATTTAATTCAAAGCTGTAGTTTTCCTCACTGGCCATTTTCTACATATCCCTATGTTTTTATCTATGTCTTTCTGTGTTTACTTCCACATTTTGACTGCTCAGACTGATGTTTCAAATATTTCTGAGCATCTATTCAGACTGGCTTGTCCATGTTACATATGCAATACACACACACACTTGGAGAAGGTGGTATTTATCCATGCCCACAGAAGAGAAGAAACAGAGGGCACATCTGGCCATCCAAATTGAATTTCTGCTCTGACTGAGCTCCAGAGATGCTCAGCTCCCTCCAGCAAGCAGGGAGAGTCTCTGGAGGGTGAGGATGAAGCTTAGACTTGAAGCCCAGGCTCCACCAGGCACAGTTGCCCTTCTCTCCTCCATTTCTACAACTACCAGCTGTTGCCTCTTCCTTTGCACAGGCAGGAGTGAACTGGTCCAGGAGACCCAGGGTGCAACTCAGAAGGTTATTTTGAGCAGCCTGAAGTAAGATGGGTGGCTGTGGAGAAGGGAGATGGGATGGTCCTGGTCACCTCAATGGCCAACTCATTGAATGTGTTGAGTTGGCAAAAGACCTTCAAAAGATATCTAGTCCCTTCAAGAGACATCATGCAGGGACATCCTGCACTAGATCAGGTTGCTCAGAGCCTCATCAAGCCTGGTCTTGAATGTCTCCAGTGATGGATGGGACCTTCACCCCCTCTCTGGGCAACCTGGTACAATGGGGAAGATTGTACCCTCATGGGGAAGATTTTTTCCTAATGTCTATTCTAAACCTGGTTTGAAACCATTTCTCCTTGTCCTATAGCTCCATGCCCCAGCAAAATGTCCTTCCCCAGCTTTCTTGTAAGCCCCTTCAGCTACTGACTGAGGGTTTCTCCAAAGCAGGATCAGAAGGTTCCTCCACCCACCAGGGTCCACAAGGGGCTGGAAAGCTCTGGATGTGGCAGCCTCCTGCAGAGAAGGACACTGTCAGTTTGCTGGCTAAGATGGAACCCAGTTGACTTTGCATGGACAAAGCCAAGTATGAGTCTCTGTGCCCTGCCTGGCCAAGATGTCCTGCATGTAAAACCCACTCCAGGGCACTTCATTCCCTTTCTAGAAGCCTAAAAGCAAGAATTAAGTTGCTTTTGCCTTGGATCACTCTGTGTCCTTGGATACCTTAGTCAGGTCAAGTGTGAATTAATTGTACTTGCCACTTTCCTAAATATATTGCTTTTTGTTGGAACAGGAAACTGTCAGGCTTATTAGCAAGCTGAAGAAAAATCCCTGCCTTTTGATTTTTATTTTTTCTTCTTGAGCATTAATAAGAGCTCATTTATTCTACTATCACAGAAAAAAAAAATAATTAAAATATTCAAATATTTTCTTGCAGCTGCTGCCAGATTGGTGCAAAGTGTAAAAACTTCTTCAGTAAAAATTAGTCCATCACAGGTTTGTTTGCTGGGTTATCTGGGGTTGCATTTCTTTCCTCTGCCTACCTGGTAGCTATCGAAATGACAGGCACAGGCAAGATACAAGATAAAGGGCAAACATAACTTGAAAATAAAACCTTCAGTGTTAAAAAGTGGAAATGGTTTTGCAATCCATCCTGTTTTCCTTCTGCTGGAGGAGATATAAGTCAGGGAAAAGGAGGATGCCACAGGACATGGCAATGTGCTTGCCACCAAACAAGGTATCACAGAGCCTCAGAAGCTACATGACAGCTAGAAATTATTTGCCAGCACATATTTTGCACCATATGTGCCAGCAATTGAAGTCCCTATAAAGTGTGCCTGAGCAATGATATGCTGCAGGAGGGTAGCTGGTGCTCCTCAGCCCTTCAGGGACTCTTTGTCACAGCATGGAGAAATAGGATGAGGGGCAGTGAGCAGGGCAGAGTCAGTGAGATATTAGGAAGAAATTCAACCCCATGAGGGTGGTGAGACACTGGAAATGTTTCCCAGAAAGGTGGTGGTGACCCCATCCCTGGAGACACTCAGGACCAGGTTTGCTGAGGCTCTGAGCAACCTGATGTAGTGCAGGATGTCCCTGCTCACAGCAGGTGGGTGGACTAGGTGATCTTTGAAGATCCCTTCCAACCCTATGACTCTGCTGAGGGGAAGGATCACAGAAGCTGCAGAGATCCATTGTTTTTTCCCTCCCTTGGGAATGCAGAACTCACCAGCCAGCCCAGCAAAAAGGCAAAAGACATTAGAGGTGATTAAAGGTAAGTCCTTTAAATGCAATGCAGCTACTGTAGAGGAGGATTCTTTATTTTTCCATCCTGAACTCATCCCTTCACCCCGTTAGGACCAGATATCATTGCCTGACTCCATTCTGTTTCCTATCCCAGTCCTTCCACCAAACTATCTAAGGCCAGGCTGGGTAAGGTACTGATCTAATGGGAGGTGTCTATGGCAGGGGGGTTGGAACTTGATGATCTTGAAGGTCCCTTCCAACCCAAACCATTCCATGATTCCAAATCAGTGTAGAATTTGCAGAATTCATAAATAATGGAATCAGTCCTGTTAGAGAGAGAGAGACAACATTCCCAAGGGGAAAAAAGCACTCAAATATGGAGAGAAAAAGGGGGAGAACCCAAAATAAACATGTATTAGGAAGAAAAACCCATTATTTCTGGAGGATGCAGCAATCTATTTGAGGCAGGACTTTGGGAAATCAACCATTCAGTGCCTGATTTGCAACAGATGAGACAGATGATGTGAAATGATGAGAAACCTTGCATAACTAATGCACTGTGCTGTCTCAGGGCTGTAAGTGGGATGATGGTAGGAGAAAGCAGGGAGGCTATTTTGTTGCCAGGATTTCTAAAAAGCACTTCATAAAGGGGAAAGATAAAGATTAATTAACTATTGGCCGCGGCAGGCTAATGCGGTAAAGCTCCCAGTTAGACAGACAACTGGCTTTACAAGAGCTTAGGAGGGGAGGTTAGGACAAACCAGCAAGCATTTCATTTTAAGACTTCAATTATCTGTAGCATCTTGGATTTCTAAATGGCTGGGTTGGGATGTGAAACGCCAGTTACCAAAACGTGAAGGTTGAGACAACAGTGGGATGTAATGAGCAAAAAAATAAGGGAGTTGTTCTGTGTGCAGCACAGCTCTGCTCTGAAAGGTGACTCTGAAAATTGCATCCCAGTTTGTTTTTTTTTTAACTCCTGCTTTTCTAACCACCTGCTCTGCAAACTGAACCAGAGATCCCCTAGCAGCAGTGGGAGTAGGGATGGGCAAACCAGGGCACCAGTTTCCCACCCCAAGCCATTAAAGGGGGTGGTGGGGTTTTAATGCTGATGACTAACATGAAACAATAAATGAGGGAGAAGAGCCAAGCTGCAAACAGCACTGTCATGCAACACCCTGCCAAAGTATTTGGGAGCCCTATTCAGATGAGTTTTGAGCTCATCACCTTTCTATGCAGCCCCAGTAAAAGCAGGGAGAAGCACTGGTGGTGTTGAGCAGGGAATGGGCATCATATGGAGTGTGGTAGGTGCATTTTGCTGAGGTTACAGCCCAAAACAAAAACAGGAGTTGCACAAATGCTGGCTCAGGCCCATGTTAAATCTCATCAGCTCTGGGAGGTTTTTTTTTTTCCATTTAAGGGATCTTTGAGAAGGAATAAACATATGTTTCCCATAGGGCTGCTCTGGATGGCATGGTTTTGTCTGGGTAGGGTTGGAGGCTGGGTGACAAGGGAAGAAACTCACAGGCCATCTAGAAAACAGACACAAGAAGATATGTAAAAAAAAATACAAGCACAGAAGATGGGGAGAAAGGAGGAGAGTGTGGGGCTTGTGAGTCTGCCCAGCCTGAATCCAAAGAGCTGCTCATTCCATTCAGGGAACTGGCTGAAAGACCTCCAGGGGTGTCATCAGCAAAACCATCCTAGACTATCTCCATTCCTGTGATCAGAAAAGCCAGACTACACCACTAATCCAAGGGATCTGCCTCTCCTGGGTGTCACACTTCCATTTTACACACCACAAAGAGCAGTTTCTGACATAGAATAATAGAATAGTTTGGGTTGGAAGGGATCATCTAGTTCCAACTCCACTGCCATGGGCAGGGATACCTCCCACTAGACCAGGTTGCTCAGTGCCTTGTCCTGCCTGGCCTCCAAAACCTCCAGAGATACCAATAAATGGCTAAAAAGACACCTCTAAACAGAGTTAAGTTAATCAACTGAACCCTAAAGTTATGTCTGTGACAGCAAAAGACTCCATCACACTCTAGTTTTCCTCCTTCCTTGTAAACTGGTCATGCAATTCATGTAATGGTCAACACTTGTGTTATTGTTCCAAACTTTCAAGTCAATAAAAATAATAGCATGTAAAGGCTTTCATCTTATCTCCACCACACATTTTTTAGTAATTTTAGTAAGCAGGAACACTTCCCAAGCATCTTTTGCTTATTTTTTTCCCCAAATTCCTGCTGCAAACATGAGGGCTGTCAGGCAGACAGACACTTACTCTTTACCTTTGCCCACATCGGTGTTAAGGATCTTATTAAAGCCTTCCCACTTTCTGCAAGTGAGTTCTTTGTAACTAAAAGCTCCCATTTTTGTTCTTCCTCAGACTCACTCCCACTCAAACTCTTCCTTTTGTTGCTACTTTTGTAAAACACACACTGCTAGGATGTCTACTCTGCTCCAACATGTATAGCCACAAAAAAAAAATCTCTTCTGCTTCATCCATCAGGTTTCTGAACTCACTTTCAGCCATGATTTTACCTCCGTGAGAGAAAGAGAAAGATTTTTGGATGCAACCCATCACAGTGTGTCACATCCTCACCTCATCTCCTTCTGTGCCATCTTCCCTTTGTCACCATGTCACCAACATCCTCCATAAGGATCAAGATGGATCTTCCATATCCTCATAAGTTCAAGAAGGGCATGAGCTTGTTGGAGAGGGTCCAGAGGAGAACCATGGGGATGATCAGTGGGGCTGGAGCATCTCTCCTACAAGGACAGTCTGCAACACTTGGGGCTGACAAGGAGCAATGGTCAGAAACTAGAGAAGAACAGATTTAGATTAAGCATTTTTGGAAGAAGCTCTTTATCACGAGGGTGGGGAGTCTCTGGGTTCCCCAGAGAAGTGGTGGAAGTCTCATCCCTGGAGATATTCACAGCCAGGCTTGATGAGACTTGGAGCAATCAAATCTGGTGCAGTATGTCCCTGATCATTGCAGGGGGTTGGACTAGATGGGCTTTGAAGGTCCCTTCCATCTCCATGATTCTGTGATAGGATGGTGTAGGATGGGGGGGGAACAATGGACACATAAAGCAGAAGAAAGGTTGCTAAGGAAATGAGGAATGATCAGAATACCAGCTGCCTGAGGAGCTCTGACTGTGACCTGTAGGAATGCTGATAGCAGAAATACCTGCATGATGATGCATCAGATGAAGAACAGCCTTGGGAATACCACAGAGGCACTGAGGAACCCAAATCTAGATTAGGGACGTCACAGAAATGCTAAGAAGAGCTTGAGGTTTCACTAGAGTGCTGTATCAGAGTGATGAATCATAGGGTTGGAAAGGGACCTTCAAAAGTCACCTAATTCAACCCCCTGCAGTGAGCAGGGACATCCTGCACTACATCAGGCTGCTCAGAGCCTCACTAAGCCTGGTCTTGAATGTCTCCAGAGATGGGGCCACCAATCTGGGCAACCTGGGACATTGTCTCATCATATTTATGAGGAAGAACTTCTTCCTGATTTCTCATCTAACCCTGCCCTGCTCTAGTTACAAACCACTTCTCCTCATCCTATACCTCCATGTCCTGTAACCCCTTCAGGTATTGGGAGGCTGCTGTGAGGTCTCCCCACAGCCTTCTCTTCTCCAGGATGAACAGTCTGGTGCTCCAACCTCCTGCTTATCCTCGTGGCCTCCTCCAACATGTCCATGTCCTTCTTCTCCTGAGGGATCCCTCCAAGCTGGATGCAGTAACTCTCTCTCAGAGAGCAACATTTATGAGAGTAATACTCTCTCTTCTCTGTAGATGTCATCTATGGTCCTGGGCAACCTGCTTGAGCACAGGAGATGGACCAGAGGACCTCCAGATGACCCTCCCAAGCTAAACCAATCCATGGTCTGTGATTCTGCAATACAGACTGTAATACAAGCAGTGTATACTGTGATACAAGCAGTGAGGACCATGGGTAGGACCTTTTACTCCTCCAACATCAACTTTCTGCTTCAACATTGAGTGATCACATTTGGGAAGCTGTCCCTGAGATTCTGCTTGAGCTGAAGCCCACTGCAAGTCCTTTTTGCTCTTAGAAACTCCACCCAGCTGGATGGTTCAGCAAAAAAAAAAAGGATTTAAATCAGACATGTGGATCTGCATCTTAATCATGTTATCATGATCTTGGTGCTACCTGAGGCAACCATGAGCTACACACCTAAATGGAACCCAAAATAGGTTTCTGCTTTACATAGATTATGTCAGGGCAGATTTTTCACCTCTGCAGGGCAAAACTCAGACTGGTAAACAGCATTTTATTGATTCAAAGAGACAGCCCTGGCCAGGACCCACACCAATTAATTGCAGTAACCATGAACACTTTGAAATAATGTACCTTCTTCCTGGGTCACCACTAAATTAAATTTAGGTCTTGTCCTACTCACAGCACAATCAATAGGAAAAGCTTGGGGTCAGCTGGACACCAGTGGATTTCAATGAAATTATGAGCATTTCTACCAGCTGAAGATCAGCCCTGGGGGGGTTTAGTTATTGACATGACGAGTCTCTGCAGTTTGCTATTGACTCCAGTGAAGTCATGGCTATTTAATGTAGCTCTGGATCTGCCTCCCTGCTGCTCAGCATCAGGCACAGGAGCCACTAAATCATTAATCCCCTCAGAAAAAGCAAATAAAACTTCTCACTCTTCTGGGCTGTCCAACCTGAACTCACAGCCTGGGGCAATGGGCACTACAGACTCTTCATTTTTGCACTTGGAGAAGTCGCCATTTCCCCAGCTGACTCCAAACAACACCAGAAGGGTCATGGCCAGCAGGTAGAGTGGTGGGATTCTGTCCCCTTACTCTGCTCTCCAAAGACTCCATTTGGAGTTAATCATAGAGTCATAGTCATAGTCATCTAGGTTGGAGTCATAGAATAGTTTGGGTTGGAAGGGACCTTAAAGATCATCAAGTTCCAACCCCCCTGCCATAGGCAGGGACACCTCCCACTAGATCAGGCTGCTCAGTGCCTTCTCCAGCCTGGTCTTGAACACCTCCAGAGAGGGGGCATCCACAGCCTCTCTGGGCAACCTGTTCCAGTGTTTCACCACCCTCACTGTAAAGAATTTCTTTCTTATGTCAAGTCTAAATCTACCCCCTTCCAATTTACATCCGTTGTTTCTAGTCCTCCCATCCGATATCATATTAAAAAGTCCTTCCCCTGCCTTTCTGTAGGACCTCCTCAGGTACTGATAAGTTACGATAAGGTTCCCCCTGAGCCTTCTCTTCTCCNCATCAGCCTGGCTCAGGTCCTCCAGTTCTGCATCCAGTTCTGGTGGCCTCAGCTCAAGAAGGACATGGGATGTGTTTGATGGGGTACAAAGGAGGCCACAAGGATGATCCAAGGGCTGGAGCCCCTCTTCTACAAGGACAGGCTGAGAGATTTGGGGATGTTCATCCTGGAGAAGAGAAGGCTGTGGGGAGACCTCACAGCAGCCTCCCAGTGCCTGAAGGGGCTGCAGGAAAGCTGGGGAGGGACTGTTTGCCAGGGCATGGAGTGATAGGACAAGGGGCAAAGGATTGAAACTAGAGCAGGGCAGGGTTAGATGAGATATTAGGAAGAAGTTGTTCCCCATGAGGGTGGTGAGATACTGGAAAATGTTGCCCAGAGAGGTGGTGGAGCCCCCATCCCTGGAGACATCCAAGACCAGGCTTGCTGAGGCTCTGAGCAACCTGATATAGTGCAGGATGTCCCTGCTTTCTGCAAGGAATTGGACTAGGTGACCTTTGAAGATCCCTTCCAAGTCTATGATTCTACATTACTATGATAAGTTAATAATCATGGCATCCGCCTTCTCTTATACATCTGCCCTAACATTTCATGGTGGGAAGCAGCTCTCTAAATCCGTCAAGTCTGCTTGAGGAATTCATCTGTACTGCTCTTCCCATGGTGCTTGTTGCTTGGAGGACCTCCACACCTTGAATCATGGGCTTTTGACATCATGGTAAAATTATTGTCTAGCCTTTTGTCCTTGAAAACAAAGCTTGGATGAGATAGTGGGCACCGTCTCTACCCCCATGTTAGCAGGAACTGAACTAACACCCAAAATGGGGAGGCTGCAAGACTGTGTTTGGTCTTGGCTGCAAAGTTGAAATCCCAACTGATACAGCTCATTGCAGACTCAATTTTCAGAACTTCATGATGCTCTAAAACATGTGGGTCAATTCAACATTGCATACTACATACAGCCAACTACATACAGCTCAGAAGAAAACAAAAGAAAAGGATGGGGACTGCAGGTAGCTTTTTGTTGCCAAGAGTTGTTGAGGTGACTCCAGAGCCAGCTGGGTGTCCATGCAGGACCAGCAGTTGTCCTCCACTTCTCCTTCACTGAAGCTGGAGAGCTGCCTCCTCCTTCTGAGAGGGAGATGAATGCACTCCCTGCAGCATTTCCAGCCACTATTCAACCACCAACCCCAAATTAGCAGGTTCACGTCCTTCAGAGATCTCCCTGGCTTTTTGTGTGCCCTTCCCCTTGACTCCTACTACACCATGATCTCCTGCCTGTAGGAGATCCTTGAAATAGTCCATCAAGGTGGCACTATCCCTCTGCTAATGGAAGATGAGGAGCTCATCCCTCATCCTGAATGGGGGAGCAATATGGCTTTGGTGTAAATTCAGAACTAGAGCCTTTGGATCTGTAATGGTGCTGCTTGAAACTTGGGAGAAATCCTTGTTCAGAGGAAATGAATTAGGAACAAAACATTTTTTATGCACACTGTCAGAAAAAAAAAATCACTTTGTTTCTGGAAGAAGTTATTTTTAAAAAATCAGAACTATCAGAAGCAACATTTTAGGATATTTGATGTTTGTAGGGTTGGGTTTTTTTCACCATTCTGGGATTCTGTGAATAAACTGAAGCCATTTTGGTCCCACCCTCTGCCTTTCTTGAGCTTGGAAATGTGTAATAAAGAAACTTCAGCTGATGGTTTGCCAGGGCATCAAGTACTGAAGGATTAAAGGTGTTTTCTGCACAATGTCTCCTGCTGTTTTTAGGGCACTGCACTGCTACATTTCCCCTGGATGCTATTTATGCTCTGCCTGTGTCTTAGAAAGAGACTGGTGTATTTTCTGATCTCAGCTCCTATTGCCACAGAATGATTATCCATGGATTGTGAGGAGGGAAGCAGGGAAGGGAACACAATAAACCTCACTTTTTGTTTTGATTACCCAGCCCCTGAAAATCAGAGAGCACCGTGCCACAGAAGAATGAAGTGCATATTCAAGTAACATTACTTAAAATGCAAAAATATTTCCTTCAAAGCAGCCTGGTTCTTCTCCTTGTAGGTAGACTCGGGCTTATCTCCATGGGAACACTCCTATTAAAGTCAGTGACAGATTTTTTTAAAGGTTCAAGAGAGAAGACTGGAGAAGTTTTATTTTTCATCCCTGTCAAAATGCAACATGAAAACCACTGCTACACTCTGCAACCCCAGAGAACTAATCCTGCAGCTTAGCCAAGAAAAAGGAATAAATTTCCTATGTGGTTTTTTTCACATATCACCTAAAACTCATTCTCTGCAAGGAGCAGTTAGTGCTATCAGTGTGGCTGAACCAGAGTCCTGAGTGAAAAAAAACATAAATAAAGCCCACAAAATATAATCTTAGCTCAGCATCAACTCAGGCACCCAAAAAAATGGCCTCAAGCAACATGATGCTTTTCATATTTTGTATAGAGATTGATCTGACTGGGCCTGGAAGATGTGAAATGTAGGAACACAGAGCTATGAAATGAGAGAACAGCAGTTGAAGAGACATAGTATCACCTCTCACAAGATAATTGTTGATTTTTTTTTTAATATCATCCTCAGATAATCATAGAATTCACAGGATTTTATGATTTTTTTAAAATATCATCCTCATAGAATCATAGAATTCATATGAGTCTATGATATTTTTTAATATCATCCTCATAGAATCATAGAATTCATATGATTCCATGATTTTTTTTTTAATATGATCCTCAAATCACTGCTTCCACCCCCTCCAAACCCCCCTGAAGGGGCATGAATTTAAGAGGGTTTTTTTATACTTTCTTTTGCCAGTGTTTCAACACCACCATGTGCCTGAAAGGCAACACTTTTCCCGGGGATGCTGCTATTGGCCTTGAAATCAGAACTAAAATAAAAACTGAAATAAAATCCAGCCATTGTGTTGCCCAAAAGTGGGCATGGCATTCTGTCCCAGATGTCCCTCTCAATGACCTCATCTAAAGCCTCAGTTCCTTATGCTTTCCTCAGCTTCAGGCCAATTCTG